>VSMD01130514.1:0-211517 GCA_008750895.1 Mirza zaza
ATCTCTCTTTCTCCACCCCTCTCTCTCTCCACCCCTCTCTCTCCACCCCTCTTTCTCCACCCCTCTCTCTCTCCACCCCTGTCTCCACTCCTTTCTCTCCACCCCTCTCTCTCTTGGTATCTCTCTCTCCACCCCTCTCTCTGCTCTCCTCCTTCCCTCCCTCCCTGCATGTGAGAGGCTCTTGGCCCATGCTGTGAACTCCCCAGCAGACGAGAACCATATGACAGGAACAGTGAATCAAAACCACACATTTTTATTAAGCAACACGACTTCTGGTTCAAATTTCATCCAATTCAAATAAAATATTTTTTCCTTTCAACTGGCAACTCGACATCTGAATCTATAACCTCCAAAGGCACTTCATGGCAGGAGAAGCCTTGGGGGCAGCCGTGGCCCTGGCACTTGGGACCCCCTCGATCTAGCAGCCATGGGGCTGCCTCCTGCAGAACCCCATGCTCCTCGGGCTGCAGGTGTGCCCTGCACACTCTCGAACCCCAGTGCCCGGCACAGCGGCCACACCTTGAGGGCCCTGCGCTGGGCTCGGTGGGCACACCCCGCCCACGCACACCCCACAGTGACCAAGGCCCAAGGCTGGGTAGGAAACATGGCAGGCAGGAAGCCAGACGCACCCCAGTGCCCAGCCCGGCTCCCAGGCCTGCCGCCACCTGCCGCCACTGCGCACAGTGAGCACCTAATCAGTCCAGACGGGGCACGAAGCCCTTCATCCCCAGGGACAACCTCCCCCCAGCCGCCTCCCCAGCTGCTCCTGCTGGTTTAAAACCATCTGCTCACCAAATCCTCGAGTGGAATTTCACATCGCAAAAAGTGCCTGTTTGTCCTTTGGGAATGTCCGCCAAAGCGCAGGCTCTAATGGGAGGGAAACTGCTGCAAACCCACCTAGGGGACCCTGGTGAGACCACCCGCCTCTGCCCTGGGCCACCCGGTCACCACACAGTGCGGAGCCAGGCCCGGAGGACTCCAGGATCCGGGTGCCTGCGTCTCTCGGAGGCTGCACTCGGTCAACTGTTCTGAGCAAGATGAGGTCGCAGCTGATCCAAAAGCACTATGGGGGCCAGAGGGGCCAGAGAGGGGCAGCCCTCAAGAGCTAGGGCACAGGGCAGCCCCTAAAGTGCTCCTGAGTCCCTGAAACCCGTGTGCATCCCTGACCCAGCGAATGCTGTGATGGATGAAGGGTGGAGAGAAGGCCCGGCCTCCTGCCCCATCTTGGTCACACACGTGTCCCAACGCCGCGAACCCTGGGCCCCTGGGAGACTCGCTGCCACGGGTCTGGGCGCCTGGGATTCAGGAGCCAGGAAAGCCCCAGAGATTTCAGGACAAGGCCAGAACTGGACCCACCGCTCGAGGGCAAGAACACCTCCTGCGTCCCCAGCGGGACCTCAGGAATTCCTTCCGAACATTAAACGAGAGGCTCCTCTCTGGACAGAGTGAGGGGCGTGCGGAGACTGCCCGGCCCGGCTGTCACCAGCCAGGCAGCCCCAGGCGGGGGCACCCCCACACTGACGGGGAACCTCGGCCTCCCTCCCGCCCCAGCCTGCTGCGGGGACCAGACAGCACTGCCGGAAGCTCAGATGCAACCTCAGCATCCTTCTCAACCCAGGGCTTTTGGAAGCCGCTACCCAATGCCCAGGAGATGGTGCACAACCCCGGACACCCCAATCTGATATGTAGCACCTTTCAGATGTAAAGCTAATGGTCGTAACTCTGTGGTTGTGTTTTGAGAGCGTTCCCATGGCGCCTCGTGTGGCACGAAGCTCCCAACTGCAGACTGAGACTCGTTTAATAAGCCTCCTCCCTTGGCGAAGCCTTTCACGGCACTTGCCAGCGGGGTGGCCCCTGCTTGGGCTTGGTGTCTGTGTTTTAGGGGGACAGGGACGGGCAGCTGGATCCTGGGCTGCCGCACAATGCTCGGTGACAGCCACAGGGACCGCACAGAGACGTCTTGGGCTGCAGCTCACAGGACCCAAGGCGGGGGGGGGGGGGGGCCGGGGCTGCTGCAGGCCGGGATTTGCCCAGCGGGCCACACCTGGGCCCTTCCCTGCAAAGGGGGTGGGCCCTGCCTCTAGGCACCTGCAGAAAGGCCAGCTGCTCCCCTCACCCGCCAGCACCCAGCAGTCCCCGGAACCAGCCGGACACCCAGCCCGCAGTGGCCTGTGGTTCCTGTCAGATGTCACGTCCAACTGCTGGGTGCCACTGTACACATACCCCATCCCCAGCCCGGATGACAGACGTGACCTCCACCTTCCCTGGAACCGCTCCTTCTTCCCGCTTCCTGGCTCCTTTCTCCCCATCCATCCTCCTGCCAACAATCACGGCCACTCCTCCCTGTGCCAGCCCTCTGCCCTGCATGCAGTGTGATGAGCCACCGAGCCATGAGGTGAGGCCGTGAGGTGCTGTGTCCCACTCTCTGCTGTCCACCACCTTCTCCCGGAACTTCCCAGCCCTCCTGCAGGGCCGAACAGTCCCCAGACACAGGTGAGGCAGCCAAGCAACCCACAGCCCACCAGCAGGCCGGCAGCAGGACCTGGGGTTGCCTGCTGTGTGTGTGACCGTATATGTACCCCTGCATGTGTGACCATGTGTGTACCCCTGCATGTGTGTATGTGTGTGTATATGTGTGCACCTGTGTACACATGTGCATGACTGTGTATGGTATGGTGTTTGTGCAGGTGTATGTATACACATGTGCATATATGTGTTCGTGTGTATATGCATTTGTATGCCACCGTATCTGTGCATGTGTGCACGTATATGAATACGTGCATGTGTCTGGTATGTGTTGCATGCATGTGTGCACACAGAGCAGGCTGCTGACTGCAGAGGGCTCTGGTAGTGACACCGAAGTGACCCGGACTCAGTCCCCTCCCTCAACAACAGCCCGGGGGCCCTAAGGCTGCTCGGACTGACCCCGCCCCATATCCGAGCACCAGCGTGACAGCCTGTGTCAGCACATCAGACTCTCAGCACGCGCCGTCCATGCCTTGGGAAAGGTCTGTGTCCCATGGTGACCCTGCTCCCAGCCCCATGTCGCATCTGGACAAAAGCGACTCACACGTGGGACCCCCGTCCTCACAGCGGGGCCTCCTTTCCACACTCCCTTCCCCACTGCACAGAGGCACAAGTGGGGGCTCGGAGGGGCGGGGCACTCTGGCAGGGCACACACGCCGTTACTGTCCCAGAGCCACATGGCACAAGTCCAGGCCATGGTGCCAAGTCACACGTCCTGCATGTGGGAAGACCTTGGGTCGCCACTCCCCACACCCTGTCACATCGTCCCTGTGGCCCTAGGAGCAGGGCCAGGCACCTGCCCAGTTCTCCAGGTGAGCTCAGGCCGCCCCTGCTCCCAGGCTGAGCCCTTCCACCCGCACAGCCGGCCCCACGGCTGCCCAAAGCAGCTGCCCAGAGAAGTGGCTGGCCAGCGTTTTAACACCACCCCTGGCCCTGACAACTGACCACCACTTCCCGCTTTTACACGCCTGTTTTCTGCCCCCTGCCAGGTCCATAAATCTCTGCCAAGTGCCCGGAAGTTTCCGCCGCCGTGCCCAGCGGTCATCATGGCCGTCCCGCTCCACTGTGCAGCCCCTGGGCCCTCGGCGACATCAGCGGCCCATGTTCCTGCGCAAGGCAGGCCGGGCGGCCCAGGAAACCGCCGCGCTCGACCACGGCAGGGGCGTGTTGTCCTTGGCTCTGGCAGGGCTGGGAGCATTTTGCTGAGAGAATCACTTCTGCCTTTTCCGATAATGAGATTGAATCCACACTGCGCTTCTGCTATGAGCCGAGGAAATTGAGACGTTTTCACTGCAGAGCTTTGCAGCTCTGGGGGCCGCGGAGCCGGAAACGTGAGCTCACCGGACTCGAGAGGCTCTGCTGCCAGGGCCGCCCTGGCCACGCCGTGGCCTCTCCCTCTGATCTCCTCCCTCCCGCCGGCTAATTCTGCACTCCCCTCTCAACCCAATGCCCTGTCCCCGGGGACAGCCAGCCGGGGCCCGGCACCCGGGCCCCTCCCTGTCCAACCCAAACGGGCTCCGCAGGGATCCCGGCTGAGCACTCCGCTCGCCCGCCCTGCGGACTTTATCATCTAATTTTAGCCACAGCACTCCGCGCTCGTAAACGGAGAGGCGCAGATCATCTGAGAAGACAGACCCTGCTTGTTGGAGGCCGCGGGTGAGTCATTAGGCGAGTGTGTCGTCCGGGGAGCAAAACCAAGAGGGAAGCGCCGCGTGCCTGGCTGCCCGCCGGCCCCAGCCAAGTGTCTCGCCGGCACCCGGTTCCCTGGCCTGGCGGAAAGGCCACGCCTGCCAACCCCCCTGCAAGGTGCGGCCCAGGCCGAGTGAGTGTGCTGACTGCAGCTTTGAGAGGGTCCAGGGGGCCCCAGCTGCTGTCACGGGAGGGAGGGACGTGGACCCTGGCGCACCTGGGCAGGGGGCACATCCAGCCCCGGGCCTCCGCAAACAGGAGCCGGGGGTGTGCCTGTTTCCCCGTGGCAACAAGGGACAGACGCAGCCCCACGTGGACAGCGCACCCCCCCCCACCCCCTGGGGGCCTTCGCGCCTGCCCGGGGCCTGCTGGACTCTAAGACAGACGCGGCCGGGGCAGACTGGCGGGAGCCACGGGCCACCCCCCCCACCAGCCACCTCCTGACGTCCTCGGGGCTTCGGTGGGAGAGGCCACCGGATTGTCCCGCTCCAGCTCTCATGGGCCTAAACACGGCACACTCACAATCTTGCTTCGATATTTTCCATCCATAAGTCACACAGAATTGAAAAACAAAGTGCCCCAAGCCAGAGGAGGTCTAAACAATCTTTTCCACGATGCTCAGGGCCCCTGTGGAGTCTGAGAATCAGTCTGACACTATTAACATGAGTGTTAAAAGAAATATTTTCACATGCTTGCAAAACTATGTCCTGCCATGTCCTCCTTGTGCACGTGTGTGTGCCCAGCCCCTCGAGTCCCAGTCTAAGGCCCACCTGTGGCCACCAGCCCGGGACGTCTAGGGCTGAGTCCACTCACAACTGCCCTGGGCGGCAGGCTGCAGAATGCCACACCTGTGTCTCCACCGCAGGGCGGGTGGCACACATGTGGAAATCGTGGCTGATGTGGACCCTGAAGCTGGCCACATCAGCTAACTGAGAGGGGGAGGCTCTATCTCCAGACCAAGGGACAGGAGGACAGCCCCCTCCTCAAAGGCTCACCGTCCTCTAAAGGCCATGGGCCTCATGGACAAAGGCACACACCTGCAACCGGGGCAGTGCACAAGCACGCTGTTCCATCCTTTTCCGCAGCCAGCCTTTCAGAGCAGCAGCCCTGCAGGAACAGTGTTCCCTGGAACACGGGGCATGGCCAATCACAGGCACACGCACCCCCAAGCCCTGTGGAAGGGGACATGCCACCCTGGGCACCGCTGCTCAGAGGTAGCTGGTGCAGGAATGCGGTGTTAGCCACAGGTGGCCAGAGCGCTCACCCCTCCCTTGTCAAGGTGAGGACTTACGCACATAACTGATGGCTCCAGGCCCCATTTGCAGGTAAAAGACGGTAATGAGATCCACCTCACAGGAGCATCCTGAGGACTGGATGGGGTCGCACCTGCAGGACACTGCCCACGTCAATCCATGTCCACCAGCACAACCAAGACCACGGCCACGATCACACTGCCACCGTCACTGCCATCCCCTCCACCATCGTCACCTCCACCACAATGACGTCACACCATTCCTATCATCACCACCACTACCACCATCAACACTAACCTCACCCATTACTATCACCACCATCATCACCATTATCCTCACCATCGTCACCTTCACTACCATCACCATCAGCAGCGTACCCACCACAGTGAACATCACCATCATTTTCATCACCACCGTCATCATCTCCACCATCTCCACCACCATCATCTCCACCATCATCATCACCATCACCACCATCATCCTCACCATTGTCACATTCGCCACCGTCACCATCAGCAGCATGCCCACCACAGTGAACATCACCATCACGTTCACCACCACCTCCACCATCACGTTCACACCACCTCCACCATCACGTTCACACCACCTCCACCATCATCATCACCATCACCACCATCATCCTCACCAATGTCACATTCACCACCATCACCATCAGCAGCATGCCCACCACAGTGAACATCACCATCATTTTCACCACCACCTCTACCACCATCATCTCCACCATCATCACCATCAACTCCACCATCACCACCACCATCATCTCCATCATCATCACTATCATCCTCACTAACACCATCATCACCACCATCACCATCTCCAACATCATCATCACCACTTTCATCTCCACCATCATCATCACCACCTTCATCATCACTGTCATCCTCACTACCACACACAGGGCACATGCGCTACAGGCCTGCGCCCAGTCCCGCAGGGCATCACCTGCCTGGCCCCCAGACTGTCTGCTCTGGGTCTCCTCAAAGCGAGGGAAAGGCAGAGCGCACCGACCCCAAGCTGACTGTCCAAGGTCAGGGAGGCTGTTTCTCTCCAGGCACCAAAGGGCGGACTGAGCGAGTCCTGCCCCAGAGGACCGTGGCCATGGCAGGGCCATGCCCACTTTGGGAGCTCTTCTCCCTGCCCCCCAGGTGGTCCCCTCCCTCCCCCTCAACTGCACCCAACAAACAGGGTGGCGGCAGCAAGACGGGGCGTGCTGCTGCTGATGAGAATTATAACTACAACAATATTAAACACCGACCCCCAGGTGTGTTCCGGGGCTGACCGCTCGTGGCACAGCACGTGGGATCTCCCTGAAAGGTGACCGGCGGGCAGCGCTGGCGCATGGCACAGGCTCTGCAGGACAGGTTCACCCGGGCCTCCCCTCCTTTCCTCCAGACCATGAGCCTCACATCCCCGTTTTCTAGATGAGGAAGCTGAGCTCAGGCTTGCCAAGGCCGTCGGAACGGCAAGTGGAGGCCAGGGCTCGCCTCCAGCCCCCAACCCCGGCCACCGCGCTGAGGACAAGCCCCGGCAGGAGCCCCGGCCCGTTGTCCAGCAGTGGCGGCTCCCAGGCTCAGGCTGTGGCTGCCCCGGCCACGGGCCCCTCCTGCAGGAGGCACCCTGCCCCTGGGAAGGCGCTGGCCTCCACCTGCCGCCCACGCGACGCTGCTGCTCCAGAGGCCGTCCCTCCCGGGACTCCCCAGAACTGCGAGTCCCTCCCCGGAGTCCCCCGGTGCCCGTCCTCTTGGCACCCGCCCATCAGAACGCCCACTGCAGCCTGGCGTGAGGCACGGGACGGGGCCGGCTGGGAGCCCAGGCCTGCTGCTCAGTGTCCACAGGACACACTCAGAGCCCCCCCAGGCCCGGCAGCGGGAGCGGCCAGGTCCCACGGCCGGCCTGACTCTGTGGGGTCTCCCTGGACCCCTCCTCACCAGGTCCCCTGGGAGGGCAAACCTTCCACGGCTGCTGCCAACAACTTCCCTCAACACGGATCACTGAGCTTGGTGGCTGGCACCCGACCAGCGGGCTCCCGGCCACCTGTGCGAGGCAGCCGGCCAGGCCCACGTGCCACCCCCCTCCCCCCCGGCCCAGCTTTCCTGGACCAGGACCAGAGATGAAAACGCACCTCCCGTTTCTACCTGCACAGTGGCCTCAGGAGGCCAGTCGGTCGCCCGGCCGCGCCCAGGAGCTGCACCCAGGGCTGCCCCGACCACCACTCCCGCCGGCCCTGCCACCTCCTCAGCATAACCCAGCAGGCCACGCAGGTGCCTGGGTTGAAAACCAGCCAGCCAGCCACGCCAGAGGCTGCCTTCAGGCCCGCATGCATTGTGAGAACTCTGCACAGGAGAGGAGCCCCTTGTCCATGCTGGTCTGGGGAAGTGGCCGAGTGGTGGCCCCGAAAAGACACACCCGAGTCTCACCGAACCCCCAGAACCTGTATTCGCAGGAGACCTCATCTGGAAATAAGGGTCTCTGCAGACAGAATTAGTTAACGATCTCAAAACGAGAACATCCCAGATTAGGGTGGGCCCTAAACCCAATGACAAGTGTCCTTATAGGAGACACAGGGAGCAGAGGAGAGGCTGAGTGACGATGCAGGCGGGGTTGGGGCCATGCGGCCACAAGCCAAGGAGCACCTGGGCCACCAGGAGCCAGAAGAGGCAGGAAGGATCCTCCCCTGGAGGCTCCAGAGGGAAGGTGGCCCTGCGACACCTGGATCTTGGAATTCTGGCCTCCGGAACCGGGAGCAACTAAATCCCTGTTGTGTTCCCAGCAAGCTGTGATCACGTGTTGTAGCAGTGACCAGACGTGAGACCCTGAGCCTATGTCCTTCCACGCTGCGTCCCCACGCCCAGCCCGGGGAGCCCTCGGCAAGCAGGGGAGGGACGGGGGGTTCCCAGAAGGACCTGGAGGCTCGGAGGGGCCGGCCTGGGACGCCAGAGCGGGGTCGTGGACCTCCGACGGCTTCTCCAGCCGGGCCGCAGGAAGGCGGTCCCTGGGCGCAGAGGACTCCGGACCGCCCAGCGGGTAGGAACGTGCCCCCTCGGCAAAGGCCCCATTCCCACCCAGGAGAGCGAAACTCCAGGAAAGAACGTGTCAGTGGAAAAGCCAGGCCCCTGGAAAAAGGGAATCAGGGATTAGGTAAAGCACTTGCTGTTTTTCAAAGGCCAAAACGAGGGCAGACAGATGGAGGACCATTAGCTACGCGGACAGGATGCCATCACTTTTCCCGCCGGCACCCAGGGGCTTTGCAGGGAAAGCGCGAGTTTATGGTCTGTTTGGTCTTGTTGCCCCTTGAAACATTCAACAGCTTAAAAGCATGTTTGGCTCCGAGCCCAGAACTGGCTGGCTGTCCCGGGGGGCGGGGGTTGTCCTCCCCCATGGCCCCCCTCCCTGTCACGGCTCACCCAAAGACGGGGTCCTTCCAGCGTGGCACCCCACGGCAGAGGCCCTCCTGTGGCCAGGCACCCAGGCCCTGCCAGCCCCCCAGGTCCCCTGCCTAGTCCACCCCCAGACCCTCCACATGGAGTGCTGCCGCGTGAGCACAGAGTCTGCCGGGGCAGTGGCCAGGCAGCCCCACGCTCCACGGCAGCCGTGGGAGGGTGCTGGGACAGAGTCCCTGTTGCACACAAGAAGGACAGCCCTGGGAGCCTCAGCCCTTGCAAACAGCTGTGCAGGCTCTTCCTAGAAGGTTCCAGGGCTTCACAGACCTCACAGGCCAGGGCCAGGGGACTCGGGTGTTCTCAGGGCCTGTGCAGGGCTCTGGAGACAGAGGGCCAGAGGCCCGGAGCAAGGCCAGGCACCGCGGCACCATCGGGGCAGCCCGGTTCCAACATCCTGCCTCTGCCCCCGGGATCCCATCCAGCTGGGAAGGTCCCACTCGGCTGCCGTTTCGCTAGGTGACCTTTGGCAAGCGACTCGGCCTCCCTGGCACTGGCTGGCTTCCCGAGCTGCGAGGAGGCGCCGAGACCCCCCTATTCCTGGGCACGTGGAGGCTGCGGAGACAGAGCGGGAGGGCCGCTGCCAGGGAGCCTGCCTCGACTCTCGCTTGGCTATGTCCTGCCACTGAAAGGAAACTCGCACGCCCGCCCCGTGCCAGACGCCGAGCGCTCTCTCTGGCTGTCGTCGTGTCTGTTTCCAAAAACACAAAGCCAGTTCCCGGCTAAGCCTGGGATTAAAAGGAGACTTCCCTGCACGGGCAGCTCTGGCTCCCCTCCCCTGCCGCTCCCTGACGGTGGCCCGGCCGGCCCAGCCTCTCCCCCACCCCGGGGGTCGGGGAGCTGTGCCCCGGGACACCAACCCGCCCACCGTGCTGGCCCCAGGGCACAGGTTCGGCAGGGAGGAGGGACAAGACTGAGGCTGTGCAGGTTCCCAGGACACGGCCCCAGCAGCCCCGGCACTCTCCCCTGGGGACACGCTGGCAGGGAGAGCAGCGTGGCCACATCGCAAGGCAGACGGCAGAGCGATGGCCCGGGGAGCCGCACGAGCCCCCAGCTCACACCGCCCGTCCTGCAGGATGGAGCCAGGACGGGGCCCAGCCTTGGGGTCTCCTGCAGGAATCACGCGGGCCCTGACAGGGAAGCAGCACAGCGGCCCACCAGGGGACCCCTGGGATGGCAGGTGTGGGCACAGGCCAGAGGCAGCCGTGGGGCACTAACCCTGCTCAGGTTGGCGTGACCGTCAGCGGTTCCTTCCCAGGGGTTCCTGGTGTCTCCGCCCTCGCCAGGGCTCAGGGCCCTCGTCGTTACGGCAGGAGTCACCTGCCTGTGCAGGTGAGTCCAAAAAGCCAAGAACAGACGGTTGGTGACTGTGCCGCCGTGGAGAGAGCAAGCCTCGGTCACGCTGCCGACACTGCCCCTGACACTGGCAACCCCACGCCGACCTCGTCCAGAGAGCAGCTCCCACCGCCCAGGGCCTGGGTCGGAGTGGGTCGCTGCGGCCTTCGGAGGGGCCGGCATCTGACACAGACTCCGTTTCACCACCCGAAACCCCCCGGTCCTGCCCCGGCACCCCCATCTTACAGAAGGGGACACTGGGCGCCAAGTCCTCATCAGGGAAGGAAGGGAGTGGAGTCAAGGCCCACGGCCCCGGAAGGTCGCGGCCCATGCACGTCACTTCCTCCCGGCTGGCGTGTCTGACCTCGCCCGACGGCCAGGCGGCCCCGCCAGAGCCAGGCTGAGACCAGGCTGGGGCGGCACAGAGGGCCAGGCCCCAGGGAGCCGGTGGCCCAGTGCCTGTACCCAGGGAGGCCGCAGGCTCCGTGACGCGGGCTAAAGTGCTCTGCCCTGCAGGAGACGCACCGAGCTCCTCCCCGAGGGTCTCTGCCCCAGCTCCGTCCCTCAAGGGCGCTTCACTCTGGACAAAGGGGGCTCTGTGCACCCCGGGCAAAACCCCAGAGCCCTGTTTAAGCAAACTCTCTAGAGCTGGGTAAGTCCCTGTTTGGAAACAGCACTCAACCCAAACTCGGTGCATGTGCTCCGGCCGAGACGCGGCCGGCCCCCACAGGCACCAGGGTCCCTCCGGCTCAGCCGAGCCTTCACGGAGCCACGGGACAGATGGCTTTCCATGTGCGGAGTCATCTTCAGGGCAGGAGCCGGGCTGCTGGAGAAATGGTTTTCTGCGGGGCCAGCCTTTCTCTGTAAGAGCCTTCCACTTAAAGAAGCCCAGCACTTAAAATGAGAGGCGCCGTTACGTGCAAGTTGCTGGAAGGCAAAGCATTAAATCACTTTGCTTCGAGGGAAATAAAAATTATGTTTTGCTTGCAGTGAGACGAGAAGTGGCCGGGACTCTGAGGCCAGCTCACCGGCTTTGTCATAACTAGGACAGGGTCTCAGGGCTAGGACAGGGTGGGGCCCCGGCCAGACCACTGGCCTCGTGCTTATGGATTCTCGCCATGCATGTGCTTACGGGAAAACAGCCTTTCCTGCTCAGAAAATCGAGGAAGTAGCATCTGTTTTAGGATCCTAATTTTTTTTTTTGAAACAGTCTCACTCTGTTGCCCTGGCTAGAGTGCCGTGGCGTCAGCCTAGCTCACGGCAACCTCCAACTCCTGGGCTCAAGCAATCCTGCTGCCTCAGCCTCCCGAGTAGCTGGGACTACAGGCATGCGCCACCATGCCCGGCTAAGTTTTTCTATATATATTAGTTGGCCAATTACTTTCTTTCTATTTTCAGTAGTAGAGACGGGGTCTCACTCTTGCTCAGGCTGGTTTGGAACTCCTGCCCTTGAGTGATCCGCCTGCCTCGGCCTCCCAGAAGGATCCTAATTTTTTTTTAATTATATAGAATTTTTTCCTGAATCTTTACAGTAAAAAGTACACGTGAGCACCCAGAAAGCACTAGCTGTCGCAGAGATCTGGCACAGCTGGGAGGAGCCACCGTGCAATAAGTTCACTGAATCCAGATGCCACCCCTCGGCCTCAGCACACCTCTCCACCTCCAGATCCAGGACCTCGACCACAGGAGAGCAGGCAGTGGTGGCAGCAGCAGCCCTGGCTCCCAGCCGCAGAGCAGCACCTGCCCCAGGTGCTGAGCCTGCTGTCCACCTTTCACGGTGAGAGCTGGCCAAGGCCACCTGCTTGGCCCAGATTCTCCCATCAGACTGGCGCAGGGCCCCGTCTGCGCAACCCCTGAGCCAGCTCTGAGCCCCGGCTACCCAGGAGAGGCGGCGTCCTGCCCGGCCGAGGACAGCCCGGCATCCCTCAGCTCATTCCAGTCTCGGCAAGTCCCGTCAGAAGCGTGCCCGGAGGGCGCGTCTCAATCCCTGGCACACGCTGGCAGCGCCAGCAGGACCCGCGTGCCCGCCCCGCCCTGCTGAACCCCAGGCTGCCGCTTGCAGGAAAGCTGAGCCGCAGGCGCCGCCAGCCCCACCCACCCCGCCTCCTCCCCGTGGGCCGCCCCGTGTCCACACGGCAGCGGCTGCTTTGGGCTTTCCCGGGCCGCCTGCGTGGGCCACTGGCCCTGCCCTCCCCTCCACCCACCTCCACGCTGGGCCATCACCTGCCGCGCAGCTACCTGTCTCCAGGGCCGGCCACGCGGAGGGGGCGTGCCTGTGCTTTGCCCCATTCGACCTTGGGGAGTCTTTGCCACAGCTCCAGGAGTGCCCACATGCGTGATCCCACTTTATAGACGGAAGAGCCGGCGCACAGAGGCAGCTCAGCAGCTTGGCCTAAGGCCAACACCAACGCGTAACAGAGCTGGGCATCCAGCCCGGGTTGTGCCGACCGACCTCTGCCACAGAGACGCCTCGAGGTACCCACTGCCGCTTTACGGAGAGCTGAGGCTGTGGAATTTCACTCTCCGCACGTGCTGAAGTCGCAGGGCCGGTGGGTACGGCCGCCGTTACCACAGAAGTGGAATGAGCACACGTGTGTCTCCATCGTGTGCCCTCGGCAGGGCCCCAAAACTGAGTCAACACCATGTCCTGTCCGGAGGCCCCCGAGTCACCGAGAAGACCCAGGGTCTCAAGGACCCCACCTCAGATATGAAACAGGGAGGGCGGGACGCAGGAGGGCATCCAACCGCCACCAAGTGTGCCAGGGCTTCCAGGCAGCTACGCTAGCTCTCAGGCATTCCAGGAGGAAACACTGCCCTGTCCTGCCCTGTCTCTGGGGCCCTGGCGGAGGAAACCAGGAGCCAGGGTTGCCGTCGGAAACCACCCAGCCTGGGGTTTTCAGCCCCACCTGAGCGGCACAGGCCTTGGTGCACACAGAATCTTCTGCAAAGCCCAATTTGTGCAAAAGGAAAAGAGCCCAGCAGGGGGTCCTGGCTGCTCCCGGCCCAAGCTGAGGTGGTGCATCAGTCCCTGAGTGCTCCTGGGAAACAGTCTCCCAGCTCCTCAGGAGGCAGGGCCCTGGAACCCAGCTCGGAGTGGCCCCGCGTGACTCTGTGGCCCTCCCCTGGGCAGCGGGGACCACTGGTCACCTGCGTCCTGGCGGTGGGACAGGGTGCTCCCACACGACCTCAGGCTGAGCCCCAGGCCACGAAGGCTCCACGGCTGGAGTGGAGACCCCAGAGCCCACCCTGCCCGGCCCCCTGGACCCCAGGCTGGGATGCAGTCCCCAGGAAGCAGGGTTCTGGCTGGACGCTGCTAGGTGTCCCTAGGGTGGGTCAGCAGGGTCTTCCTGGTGCACCACGCAGTGGCCAGCACCGCCCTCCAAGTCCCCCAAGCGCGACCGCCCCCTTCCCACTCGGCTTCAGACGCAAGAGAGCAGAAGTCGTGTCTCCACAAGCCTGGGGTCAAGGCTGGCCAGAGCCCCGTGTCCTCCCCACGCTGGCACCAGGAGGCACACGTCAGGCCCCTGGGACCAGGGCGGCCACGGCCATGCCCCGCGTGGCCTGCAGACGGTGGCAGGTGTGGCCCCTCCATGTCCACGGACCACACCCCCCCTCGGGACAGCGGCAGAGGCTTCCGGCCAACAGACATCGCGACCACGCCGGGCAGAGGACACTGACCCCAGGCGCCGCTCACCTCGAACACCTCCTCGTCCAGGATGCGCGTCCCGAACACGATGATGCCGTTCACGTCCACCATGGGGTGGTCGCTGCGGTCCAGGAACTTGGTGCTCTTCTTCTTGCAGTCGAGGATCATCGTGACGTTCTTCTTGTGGACGCTGAGGGCGATCCGGTGCCACCTGCAGGGAGAGGGACAGCCCGGGGGTGAGGACAGGCTTGCGGTGCTGAACGCCAATCCCGGGCCCTGCGCAGCCCCCGCCAGACACGGGGGAGGGGGGTGGGTGGGGAGCCCCGCTGTGGCACGGGGAGAGCCACTGAAACCCCGAAAACCTCGGAATTCTCGTCTCCAGATGGGGACAGCCGTGTGGACCCTGTGAGCTCCTCGGGAGGCCCAAGCGCAAGGAGCTCTCAGCACGGGGCTCGCTCCCAGCAGCAGCTGTCACAGCCTTGGGGCGGCCGCCACAGCTGGCATTGGCCCTGGACTACCAGTCCTATGTCTGAACCCCGATGCGGGCCGCAGAGAAGACTGGGTCTTCACGGGAGCAGTGGCAGCAGTGCGTCTGCGGGGCAGTCTTCACGAGGGACGCAGAGCCACAGCCTGTCAGAGACCGTGAGGTCTTCAGAGACTGTCACTCGCAACCTCGTATGTGTTCACCACGCACAAGGTGACTGCCGCCCACCAGCTTCTGGGTATGCACCCACTGGAGAATCCCGGCAAGACATGCCTTCGTTTCCTGCCACCCACTCCCACGTCTAACGCGTGTGCATCCTTAAAGATGCCTCAGGTCCTGCCTGGAGCAGGCTGAGCGTCAACACGCAACCTCCTACGTCCCTGCTGACGCCAAGCGGCTGGCGTTTGGCCTGCTTCCGTGCATTTTACAAAGGGGGAACAGACACCCAGGGAGAGAGAAGACCCCCCATGCATAGGCACGGGGCATGAGCCAGGCGTCCGCTCCAGCAGGAGGACAGGGCTCCCAACCTGCCACTTACTTGCCATCCGACAGGTTGATGCCCCTGAAGAGGGGGTAGTCCTCCGGCCCCGGCTTCCCTGTGTGGTCCTCGTAGAGGAAGACTGGAGAGCGCCCCATCTCCAGGCCAATCTGCTGGATGCCCTGCTCGTTGTAGATGGAGACCAGGAAGGCCTGGCTGCCCTTCTTGGCTTTCACAGTGGTGAGGATGGAGAAGTCCTCGGGAAACGCAGACGCTGCGGCAGAGGACAGGGATGAGGATACAGGCAAGAAGGCCCCACCCACGCCCGGCCACGGCTGCCTGCAGGCAGACCAACTCAGGGACCTGGCAAGCTTTGCCACAGCCACCTGCTGCACAGCTGCGCTTTGATCAAACTGTTCCTGCAGCCCTTTCCCACTGCCACTTGGCCAAGCCAGCGCCCTCCAAGGTCAATTCAAAGGCAACTCCTCCATGAAACTGGACTGGTCCTTCCAGCCGGGAGCCCTCACGCCCTGTCCTCAGTTCCTGCACCTCAGTACGTCTGCACAGAACCCTCAGGTAGAACCTCCTAGGCTGTGGGGGTCCTCTGGGCAGAGGCTGTCCCTGATGCCCCCGTGTACCCTCCACGCGTCCAGGCATTCAGCACTCGCTGGAGGCAGGAGGGAGACGGGTGGGAGAGGGAAGGAAAGAGGAAGCGGCAAGGAAGGCAACAGCCGTCGGACCACGGCTAGAACCTCGCTTTCTGGTATTTCCTGATCCGCATGCAAAACAGAGAAAAAGAGGAAACAAATCAAAAGACTGCAATCCAAATTTAAAGTTAAAAAAAAGGTTTGTTGGCAGGAGGAAATGCCCCCCACACATGGGCCGGAAACAGTCGGGGGTCACTAAAGGCAGAGCCCTCGGTCCACGGGCATGCCAGGAAACCTCTGCGCCGACCCCGGGGGTGAGGTCAGCCCCCACGCGCGCTGCGTGTGACCTGCAGTCCTGCCAGGAGCCCGGCGCTGGCAGACGGCCGCGTGGCCACTCCGAGCACGGTCGGCGTCCAGGAGCGCCCGGCCAAGTCGGTGCTGCTGAGCCGGCCAGAGCCGCGGCCCGGGGAGGTGGCAACACAGGCACACTGAAGGGGCGGGGACCTGCCGCCGGAGCCACCTTACACTGGGTGACTCTCCGCAGGGCTTGAAGACGACGAGAATCCACCCCCAGAGCCACCCTCTGGGTCAACCAGAAGGCCCGGGAGGCCCTCGGCCCCTGCAGGGCGGCAGAGCAGGGCTGGGCGCCGTGGCGCACGGCAGCTATCCGGGAGCGCCCTCTGCTGATGGAATCGCAGCACAGCGGGGCCCTGCACCTCTGCTCCGGCCGTGGGAACAGGTGCCCTGTTGGGAGAGGGGACAGCAAAGGCCCCCACGCCCAACAGCAGCCTGAGACTCCCAGGGGGGCAGAGGAGGACACCGCCCGCCGCAGCCCCTGCACCCTCTGTGGGACACAGGGCGGAGAGACCCCCAGACGGCCAGTAGAGAGGGAGGACCGGGCCCTCCGGATGGTTAAACCAACCAGGGCCCCCGAGGCCACCCCAGAGTGCTGCTGAGACCTCGGGCTGCGACCCAGCTGAGGAACCGCCACGTGGGCGTCTCAACCCCTCGAGGAGGTGCTGACCCGGAGGCCCAGGGCTCCCGGCTGGGGGTCAGGCGCCCTGTGCGGACACACAGATGCCGTGGTCTGTGTGCCCCGCTCACAGCCATGATGCAGCTGTCCCTTGTCCCCGCAGAGGCCTGGGTCACAGGTGGGCATGGGTTACAGGCGGGCCTGCCTCAAGGTCCCCACCCCTATGCTGAGGGACAGCTTCAAGTGATGGGTGACAACGGTCAATGCGGCCACCCAAGGAAAGGCAGGTGCCACCGAGGAGCCGGTACAGCTGCCCCGCACAGCTGGGCAGGAAGCCGTCAGGGAAGAGATTTGTTGAGGCCACCACTGCCACCCGGCCGTCAGCTTCACACCGTCCCCCCAAGTGTGGGGATGTGGGCAGGAATCTGCGATGACAGCCTGAGTGGGTACCCCGTGGTGGGGGCAAGACCCCCGTGCACACCCGCGGTGGGAGATCCCGCAGGCAAGGCCAGCTCCAGGGTCTAGGAGGCCCCACGTGGTCCCCAGAGTGAGCGGGCACCACAGCCCGGGGCGGAGCTCCCGCAGGGCACCCAGGTCCCCACCACACCCGGGTGGGTGGCGCAGCCGTTAGCCACCCCCTCGCCTCGCTCTCGCCACAAAGGGTCCCCTGGCTCCCGACCCCTCCCCAGGACGCCTCTGCGTCCCGACAGTCGTCGCCTTAAACAGCGAGAGAACGGGAAGGGGGAGCTCATCTCCGCAGCACGGCCCACCGCGAGGACCACCAGCCTGGTCTCGCGGCTCGTTAAGATGCCGTTTCCCAAGTTCTAACATCGCTATAGTGACAAATTGTCTCAGCTCAGATAAAACCCGAAAGGATGAATCATGTTTGATATAAATCTCCCTCCTGGCAAAATAACAACGGATTTATTGTCTCCGAAAGGTGGTCCACTGGCGTCACGACGGGAGCCGGGACGCTGACGCGAGCTATGATCGACGTGGTGCCAGCCGCTCAAGAGTTGCAGGGCTGCGCCAAACGCTCCGTTTCACTGCTCCGCGGGGAGCCGCGGCGGAGGGGTGGGCTCCCCAAGAGGCCAGTGACCCCCTGGCGGACTTCCCCTGCACTTCCCCCTCGGCCCTGAGGCCAGAGCAGTTTTAGGTATACAGGAGGAGCCTAATAAATGCCTTTGCCATGAAACTGAACCAACAGCTATTGGGCAGATTGACTGATCACTTGATTTGCTCATGTGATCGATAGGCACTAACTGGTCCCCTGCGTGCCAGGCTCTATGGAGACACTGTCAGGACACACGTATGGCCCTGTCCTCAGGAAGTGACATGTCCACAATGCAGACAAACGCAATACTCAAATAAATTAAATAACTGCGAAGTGTGCGGTAGGGGGAATGAAGGACAGACCACAGAGGATACAGGGGACATGACATGACTTCAGGGTCCGGCTAACTCTGGCAGGTGGACAGGAACCTGGGAAGGGATGTTTCTGCCAGCCCCCTGGGGACACAGGCTGAGGGGGACCAAGTGCCAGGGCCGAGGGGAGGACCAAACAGAAGGAGCCTCCTCAGCTTCAGTGCCAGATCCGGACCACAGGTACGTGAGGGGCCCTGGGTAGGAAGCTGCCACCTAGCAGGCCCTGGTAGGGTACGTGGTTCCGGGACCTCTAGTCTGGCCACCAGGCCTCGTGCATTAGTTGTGGTCAGAAAAAAGGTTCCAATGTCCTGCGCTAGTCCACCACCGGGAGGCACCTGGCATCCGAGGCAGGGAGAAGAAGAAAGGTCCTCTAATCCCAAACAGAATACCAAGGGCAGGCCATCCCCTAGCCAGGTGGGACCCTCACACCCTACTGCACTGGGTGCCCAGGGGCAGGACATCCCCCAGCCAGGTGGGACCCTCACACCCTACTGCACAGGGTGCCCAGGGAAAGGACATCCCCCAGCCAGGTGGGACCCTGACACCCTACTGCACTGGGTGCCCAGGGGCAGGACATCCCCCAGCCAGGTGGGACCCTCACATCCTACTGCAATGGGTGCCCAGGGGCAGGACATCCTTACCCAGGTGGGACCCTCACACCCTACTGCACAGGGTGCCCAGGGGCAGGACATCCCCCAGCCAGGTGGGACCCTCACATCCTACTGCACAGGGAGCCCAGGGGCAGAACATCCCTACCCAGGTGGGACCCTCACACTCTACTGCACAGGGAGCCCAGGGGCAGGACATCCCCCAACCAGGTGGGACCCTCACATCCTACTGCACAGGGTGCCCAGGGGCAGGACATCTCCCAGCCAGGTGGGACCCTCACACCCTACTGCACAGGGTGCCCAGGGGCAGGACATCCCTACCCAGCTTGGGACACTCACACTCTACTGCACAGGGTGCCCAGGGGCAGGACATCCCCCAACCAGGTGGGACCCTCACACCCTACTGCACAGGGTGCCCAGGGGCAGGACATCCCCCAGCCAGGTGGGACCCTCACACCCTACTGCACAGGGTGCCCAGGGGCAGGCCATCCCCCAGCCAGGTGGGACCCTCACATCCTACTGCTGGGAGGGGGCAGCAACAGCTCCTATGGCAGCAGACGCTGAGCTCACTGCCGGGGCCGCACCCCAGGCCTGGGCACAGGGCCCTCAGCCCTTCCTGTATCTTCATCCCGTATCACCTGCCTGTGCAGACGGCACCCTGTCCTCCTTTGTCCTTGTGTCACCTGGCCAGCTATTGAATGTCCTGTGTCCCAGAGTGGACGGGCTGGTTCCATCATCATGGATGAGAGGTCAGAGGGTGCAGTGAGGAGCAGGGACCTTCTGGCTGGAGGCAGATTTGGCGCCCAGCCCTTGGTGAAGGGAGAGGCTGGTGTGAAACCTGTGTTGGCTCACAGGACACCGATGGCATCCACCCCACCCTGGCCTGGGATCCTGAGCAGGAGGGGCAGGTGCGAGGCCACACCTGAGAGGGTGTGGACAGAGATGAGCAGAGAGTAGATGCAGGGAGATAGGCCCCTTGTCACTGAGTGGAGCAGAGGGGAGGCTGAGGCACGGACCCGGGAAGGCAGCACTAGGTGGACGCCTGTCACTGCTGCAGGTGTGGCCCTTGGGAGAATGCTCCGCCCCCTGTCATCTTCCGAGGGGACCGCTCGGATCCGGGTGACTGCACACAGGTGGCGCTGAGTCAGCGGATGCAGGGAGCACCCCTCACGGTCCCCGGGGTGGACATGGGTCCCCCGAAGAGCGGGAGGCCTGGGGAGGACCCAGCTGCTGCGTTCCAGGAGGAACGTCCCGTGGCCAGATGCTGCCAGGGTCCCGGCTGGCCTAACCCGAGGTGACATCCCTGCTGCAGGCAGAGCAGGACAGGGGCTGGGGATCCCCACAAGCGAGCAGGCCCCAGCCCCCTCCCCTTTGCTGGCCGCCCCAATGTCGCCCCTCTGGGCTCCACTCTTGTCCTTACGGCCTGGTCCGCCCTCATCCTCATCGGGACCATCCGCCCCCCACTGTTGGGAAAATCCGCAGCGTGGAGTCGCGCTCCCTGGTCCGACGGGTCTCAGAACCCAGGTTATGGGGTCCAGGGCGACTAGAAAGGCTCTGGAGTCAGGGAGGAACTCGGCCGCTGTCCCGCCCCGGGTGCAGGCAACGCTCAGAGGGCGGCTGAGGGCGTCTCCTCGGGAAGTGCTGCCATGCGGGACCTTCACCCTCCCGGCCGGTCTGTCTGTGGCTGTGTCCCGGTGCCCAGGTCGCGGGTGACCCGTGCAGCTGCTGGGCACGGGAGTGGGTGGGGGCGGAGGTCAGGGCTGGGAGGAGGGCGGCCCACGTCCTGGCAGAGGCCGAGCCCCACTGTGACCCCAACGCGCTCGGCCTGCCAGGGGTGGGCAGCATCTTCAGGGCCCCCGGGCAGCCCGCTCCGGAGGATTTCGGGGAGTCCCTTGTCAGGGAAGTCAGCCACCTGGGCTTGGGCTTCCCTCGAGCTAAGAGGCATTTGCAGACGTCTGTTTATGCCCAGTCAGGTCACCTGGGCCACAGCACCCCTGCCCTGCCGCTGCCGAGCAGGCCCGGCTCCAAAACCCAGCGGCCACGGCCACTCCCCGCGGATGAGCACGTCACGGCTCCTGGCCCCACTCACGCTCAGACCGGCCCTCACGAGACGGCCCTGGGACTCCACTGGTCCCCTGGAAACACCCATCTCATGTGTGCACCGCACATGCTGAGCGCTTTTCAAACGGACGGCCTGAAACGGGCCGTCCACATCCCTCCGCCGAAGGAGCGTGCAAGTCAGCCGGGCGCGGGGATCAAAGCAGGAAGCAGGACGGTGGCCCGAGTGCTCCCTGGGCCGGGACAGAAAGGAGCAGGGCCTCGGTGGGGCCACCGGGTCTGAAGCAGCAGGGGTCACAGTCCCGCGTCTGTAACGCTGTGCCCTGACCCAACACCTGGGGACCTGCGTGAGGGACTCCACGGAAACCCCGGCCCCACCAGCTCCGGAGCCACCTCCAGGCTTTCGCCGTCCATGGGGCGGTCGCAGGTCCGGGCCGTTCTGCTGTCTTAGCTGGTTGTTACTGCAGGGCCCGGCAGGCGCACTTTGAACACTTCCGGGGACTCAGAAAGCAACGCAGGCTTGAAAACACATTCCCGGCATAGCACCCAGCAGCTTGTGCGAGATTCCCGGTAATCGCCCGTATTCCTAAGAGCCCCTGCTGTTTCTCGCCGCCAAATAGTCCAGCAGGGAGGAGACCGCAGGGACACAAACTCCAGCAGGTTTCTTGCTGGTGCCCCAGAATCAGGTGACGGGTGAGACTGGGCCAACGGGTGGAAGATGCCCCCCAGGGTCGGCCGTCCCCTTCCCACAGCGTGCCCCGGCAGTGCCCCTGTCACCGAGCCACACAGCTGGCGTTCGCGCTAAGGCTCCGTGTCCACACTGGCTTCAGCAATCAGCTCTGGAGAGCCCTTCCCTGGAGCCAGGATCTAGGTCAGGAATTCTAAGCCTGGGGCCACGAGGGGGGGTGTGCAGAAAAGCGCAACTTCCAGGCAAAGGTACAAGTGAGGGTTCGCTGCCCGATTCCAAAGGATACGTTCTCCCCAAAAAGGTTCAGAAACGCGCCTCCAAGCACAAGGAAAAACCAAGTCCCTGCAGGCCTTTGCAAGGAAAGGTCGTCCTTCCTGACGAGGTAGACATTCTAAGGCCAGGTGTCCCCAGCCCGGGGCAACTCTGACACCCGAAGACGGCTCTATCCGAGACCCGAGGCTGCCGAGCTGCAAGGCAGGGGCTCGGCCCTCTCAGTTATTCCCTCCAACCAGAATGACATTCCTGAGAAGCACTGGCCCTGATCTCTCACAGACGACCTGACAGTCGCGATGTTTGCAAAGGAAGGCTGAGAAAACAGTCGGGGGCGGGCGCTCAGAGCAGGAGGGTCAGAGGAGGTGACAGCCCAGCCCACCGAGGAGGGTGGCCTTCAGGGCCCCAGCGGGGACACATGGTTAACAGAGACCTCATTACTCATTAAAAACTGCCCTGGCTCTGGGCTCAATGTCGGGGTCATGTCCAGGTCGCCAGAAAGACGATGCACTCTCTTCTAATAATTAAAAAAATGCCTCATAGAGGGAATTCCTCTGCCCAAGGTCCCCTGGTCCCTGCCTTGTCTGAATCAGAAAGAGGAGCTCGTCTTAGGCCAAGCCCTAGCACGTGCCGAGGCGGGGGACGAGGTCATCCATCATTGCGTACGTGTCCAGATGAGCCTGGAGGGTCTAATGGACTCCAGTGCTGTGGGGAGGGACACTGTGCCCATGGCCGGGTGACGGGGACAACCTGGACACTGCACCTTACCCGCTACCACGGCTTTCTGCTCAGGTATATAATTAAGAGCAGAGGTCGGGCGCTTGGCAATCGATTCTCATTAAAAGCCTCTGCTCTCTTGCTAGGAGTCACGGTGTCTGACTCATGCGTCTCTTGGTGTCATTGCCCCCAATTAAGCCTCTGCCTGGAAGCGCTTCCTTTCCCACGACCCCGAGGTCCCTCTTAACCCAGACCCCGGGAACCGCCCGTCTCCCTTTCGCACGTGGAGTCCTGGTCCTCAACAGGAGACACCGCGGCAGGGACGCGCAGGGCACAGGGCCTCACGCGCCCACCCTCGGAACTGTGTTCCCCCCACAAGGAAATGGGCCAGGCTCACGACGGGGGTCTTCGTGGAAAACCCAGCAGGGAAGCGTGCGTCTCTTACCCGGGTACAGCTGCTTGGTGGGCGCGCTGAGCTGCGCATCTTTGGTGACTCTGTAAGCAACGTCCGGGCCCGTGGAGGACCGCCGCGACGCGCAGAAACCCGTGGTCTTCGTTATTCCATCGGGCAGGTTGTGAAAGTCTAGAACCTTCAGCAGATCTGCTGGCTGAGCTGAAATGACAGAGGAGGAGTGGGGTTAGCCACAGAGAGGAAGGGAGCACGCCTGGAGCACCCCGGAGGGCTGAGATGGCCCCAGCCAGACGCTGGCCACCGCCCCGCCCTGCACCGGCTAGCGTTTCTGACGTCCGGAAGCCACCGCGGCCCAGCGCAGTGCCAGGAGCTGGGAGCTGGGAGAGGCAGCACGTCGCACCGGAGAGAAGGGTCCCACCCCTGTCCTGGAACCAGCCACCCCCCGCCAGGAGCAAACCCTCTTGACCACTCCGCCTTCCTCATTCCACGCTTGCTCCTTCACCCCCAAATCCTCAGGGGCAAGAGCCACCCAACCCCAGCCCCCCGATGCCCCGTCTCAGCAGCCACGTGGGGAGGCAGCTCCAGACACAAGCTGGCAGGCCGAGGAAGGCCCCACTGGCAGGACCGTCTTTAGAGAGCGTGGCTGGGTGAGATGGGAGTGACTGACAGCTCGAGAATCTGCCGTGCGACTTCTAGAGTTTCACGGCCAGAGTCGCTGCTAAGCAGGACGAAAGGAAATGTCATTGGCACATGCCCCCCTCGTTATCCGATTAAAGTGCAATTTCCCCGCAGCAGTTTACGGCAGGTGCTTAGTGCCCATTTGCCCCAGACCTGCACCGACATCACTCAACAACGCGGAGCAGAGAGCAAGGGAGGAGCAGGCCCTGCCTCCCTCCGGAAGGTTCCTGACCCTCGATCCGGGGCCCCTCAGAGAAGGGCAGGGAGAAGCCGACCCCTGCCCCCAGCCACCTGAAGCCCTGACATTTGTGGGCGAGCTCAAGAGTTACCCCCAAACACAGACGTCGGCCTCCACCTGCCAGCACCTCCTTCCCACGCCACCAGGACCACAGACCTGCGGCCACCACCGGGTGCCTGTCCTGAACCAGGTGAGTTTCACGTGGAAAGTCCAGCTCGTGCCACCACACGCAAGAGGCTCCCTGGGAGTCTGGGCATCGCGGTGACAGAACAAGTGTGCCTGGGCTGGGACACCACCCTGGGACAGGTAGGAGCCCACCGGCCAGTACCTGCCTGCCCATGGGTGTGGACGGGGCTGGCCACGCCCCTTCTGCCAGGCAATCAGAGCATGACACTACCTTATCTCAGGGTATCGGCTAAGGACAGACACGTGCCCGGGCCAGGCCAGTGGGACTCCATCCTGGGGAATTTTTCTTTGGGCAAGAGGGGCCCTCCCTGCTCTGCTGACTCCAAACACAGAAGAGGAAGCTAGAGCTGGGGGCAGCTGTCTCCCAGGGGTAGGGGTGCTCAGAGAGAGACTCCTGCCACACTGATTGGGCAGCTGGATCAAGCTGTGCCTGAAGGTGCTCATCTACACAAACTAATTTCTTATGCTCAAATTCTCATGCCCCAGCCAATCGGGGTCAGGTTCCAACATCTGCCTCTGAAACGTGAGTGCCCATCGCTGGGTGCAGCAGGGTGAGGCAGGCCTGCCCCGAGAGCTGGCCTCTCAACCTTCAGTTCACCGACTCCCTGGCTTCCTCACCAGGTGGGTGCCGCTACGCACCTGACGCTGGCTCAAGAGGAAACTCTCGCTTCTTTCTCAAGGGAGGGAGACCTGGAGGTGGGAAGTGACGGCCAGAGCAGGTGGAACCCTGCAGCCAGCTGCGCCTGGGCACCGCCGCCGCCGCCGGGGAAGGCGGATGCTGGGGACAGCCAGGCAACTCCACTGCGTGTCCGAGCAGGTCCTTAGCAAGAGCCCCGCCCAGCCCGAGGACCTGTCCCCCCCCCCCCAGGAAGGCAGGCCTGGGAGGGGAGCGGGCGTGGGCCACACTGCGCGGGCCACACACATACGCAGGGCGGGGCCGGGCTCTGAAGGAGGCGGCGTGGGGTCAGAGCTGCACTTCTCCATCACGAAGCCCTCCCTCCCCCCACCCCGTGCCCGGATCCCAGAGTTGCGAGGTCCCCAGCCTTTGGGGGCACCACCTCTACAATGCAGCTTTGCTGCCGTCCTCTGTCAGAGTCATCAAGAAACCAGAGCACGGAGGGCTGAGGACTTGCCACTTCAGCATGGAGACTGCTGCAAAGTTGGGGGGCAGCGTGGGGACCCAGGACACTTGGGGCCAGGCGTCCAGGCCGGCCTCCACTGGTTTGCAGAGTCGCCGCCTCCCACGGCCCCTCTGATTTCCTGGTGGCTCTCCGCTGCCACCAGGGCCCAGCCCACCCAGCGCGTCAGTCCCTCAGGCACCTGAGCCGCCCCCGCTGGCCGTCCCCAAGCCCCCGCGGGGCCCTCGCCTCCCGCATCAGAAGCACCGCCGGGCGCGGGTGCCTGGTGTGGCTCCAGGGCACAGCCCCAGGCCTGGACTCGGCCGTGGGAAGCGACGCCGGCACCGGCTGCCGGACACCTGCCGAGGATGACACGGCGCCCGGCCCTGGGTCGGCTCTCAGACCCGCTTCCAAGCTGGGCGGTGGCCAGGGCAGGACATCAGGGACCCGGCCGCGGCGTCCTGGACTCGCATCACAGCAGCTTGTGATGCTCTTCCCAGACCGCGGGCTCGAGGGCCTGTTTTCCCCATCGCCGAGCGCACAGAGCTGTTTTCCAGCAGGCCCCGCGGGCGTGTTCTCCGGCCTCTGCTGCCACAGTTTAAAAGGCCACCTGACCTCTCCCAGGCCCGGTGCCACCCTCCTGCCGGCCAGCGGATCCCTGTGCCAGAGCTAAAAAAATAAATTTAACTTCTTAAAAAGGCGCGGGGAGGCCTGAGCGGCGTCCGGCGGCACAGGCTCCGTGCGACCTTCCTCCTCTTCTCCACCAGGGCGAGAACCCCGCCGGACTCGGCACCTGCCAGCAGGGGGGTGCGGGTGTGAAGCCGGCGTCACCCCCTGCCAGGGAAGAGCTCGGTGGGTGAGGCCAGGGAGGACGCCGGGCGCCCCCGAGCGCAGTCCTGTGCTCTTGGCCCGGCACACACGGGCCCCCGCCCTCGTGCTCACCCCTCCCGACGGCGGGCAGGAAAACGTGCCCAGCGGTTCCTGCGGGACTCGCCGTGCGTCCCAGTGCTCAGAGCAGACACAGACGGCATTGCCTGTGCGGGGTCCACACCCAGCGTGGGGCCCACTCTGCCACGCGGGGGTCCTTCAAGGTGCCCGGAGGCTCCCAAGACCCACAAACAAGCCATCTGCAAACGCCTCCTGACGCAAAAGTTGTGCTGCTTCCACGTAACCCTCACCGTGACTGGCTCATTCTGCGATCAGTCCCCAGAGAGCAGCAGGTGCCCCGCCCTGCCTTGGCCACCCGAGGCCCCGTCCCCCTACAAGCTCCTTCCACTCTACAGAGTCTGGATGCTAAAAGCTACATTTCCCAGATACCCTTGCAACAAGGATTTGGGACACAAATTCTGTTCTACCAATCAGGGAGCCTCCCCTGGAGCCGGAAATGTGAGAGGAAGGTGGCAGGTCCACACCGAGTCACCAGCAGGCAGAGGCAGTCCTGGCGTCTGGGCAGCATACCTGCCAGCGCCCTGGGACCGGTGGGTTCTTGCAGTCTGGGTGGCAGCCTCACCATGGTGGTGCTACCCCGAACGGTAATGGAGTGGGGCCACCGTGGCAGATGTCTCAGAGACTGTGCCATCACCCGATTCCCTACATTCAAACGCTTCCCCCAAACAACCTGCTACCTGCCTGCAGTGTGCATGGAGCCTGCCTGTGACCGGAAGCCACCCTGGGGTCACCCCCGAGGGGAGGGGCCCCACAGGAGGCCACTGGCACTACCTCAGAGGACGAGTTTACCTGGCTCCAGGAGGCAGGAGCCCTGCCGGGGCTTTGGCGAGATCGTGTCCTCGTGAACATGTCCAGGAACAGCCGCTCGCCCCCTCCTGCAGTTGGTGGCCTTCCCTGCACTTTCACAAGTGGAGATGCTTATCACTAAATCACAAGCATCTTCGGGGCCCATACAAATGGGGTCATAAGCAGGTGCCACGTCCTCAGACTCACAGAGGGATGGACACAGGCAAGGTCAGTTCTAAAGCAGAAGGAGGTGATCAAGAAAGAATTTGGAAACAAGTACTGGAGTTCTGAGTGCCAGGCACCATGGAAGGCAACAGAGATCCTGTAAAGAAATGCAGGTGACCGTGCCGACACATGGGAGGAGCTCAACACGGACATGTGGGATGGACAGATGGATGAACAGGTGGATTGATGGATGGGAGAGTGGATGGATGGATGGATAAGTGGGTGGATGGATGGGGGAGTGGATGGATAGATGGATGGATGGATGGATAGATAGGAGAGCTGATGGATGGATGAATGGATGGATGGACCAGTGGGTGGATGGATGGACCAGTGGATGGATAGATGGGAGAGTGGATGGATGGATGGGAGAGTGGATGGATGGATGGATGGGAGAGTGGATGGATGGATGGACCAGTGGGTGGGTAGGTGGGTGGGTGGGTGGGTGGATGGATGGATGGATGGATGGATGGATGGAAGAGTGGATGGATGGATGGATGGATGGACCAGTGGGTAGATGGATGGGAGAGCAGAAGAATGGATTGATGGATAGACGGGTGGGTGGATGGATGGGAAAGCATATTGATGGATGGATGGATGGATGGATAGATCGATGGATGAGTAGGTATGGGGTGCACATCAGGAGCTTGGGGTGCCAGAGATAGATTTTTCACCAAGCTAAGTGCTTAAGCATTCCACCACCCAACGGCAATGTCTCCACTCTCTGCACAGGGACAACCTCCCCTCTCCCAGCGGGCGTCCCACAGCACCCACAGAAGCCGGAGGCCCTGCGTTCCTCCAGAGCTAAGACCTGAGATGACTGAGCTCCCCTGAGGCCCGCTGCCCTCTCACTCCACAGCTGCAGGACCCGAGATGCCGGAGCTCCCATCCAGTGACTGCAGACTCAGCACCAAGGCACTGCTGGCCGGGACTACCAGCCGGCCAAATGATCCCACATGAAGAACTAGAGATGACGGTCTAAAACTGATGCAGTGAGGTACAGTGCCGTGGCCCTGGGTTCTATCTGAGGCCTGACGCACACAGCCCTGCTGGAGGATGGCCCTGGGCAGCCCATGCCACAGCCGGGGACAGCGTCACCTGGCAGGTGGCTTCCTGCTCCCACTGCCCAGAGCTGCACTGCAGGGGGGGGACCAGAGCCCCACAAAGTCAGGGCCGGTCACCAAGCTCACTGCCACATTAGGAAGCGGCCACCCTGACCCACCGAAAAGCATCCATCCACTTCCAACTCCTCTGCCCGATGTCAAAGGCCCGTGGCCTGGCGGGATTTCCCCAGAGCCCCGGCTCTCAGCGGCCCAACGTCTCACCAGTGCCACAGCACTCAGCGTAGCATGACCCTGTCCCCGTGGGTCAGAGCAGCGTCCTCTGGGGTTGTGCAGCGCACAGCAAGAGCTTCCTCTCCCAGCCCCGGGCCTCGCCGCAAGGCCTTTTGCACCCCTAGGTCCTCGATGGGCCCAGCAAGAGCAGGCTGTGGAGCTGGACAGGGCTGGCCTGGAACCCAGCTCTGCCCCTCCACAGCGCGGGCCCTGGCCCTCACCTTTGGCTGCGGGTCTCGGATGATCTCAGGCAGGAAGAGATGCAGGGACTGTCTGGCAAGACCTGCCACCTGGAAGGGTCTTGCTGTCCCCACCCCCCACCCCTCGAGCCTTTGCTAACGTGTCTCTGACCACCTGTCGGGCTCACCCGTCCCAGAGCCTTCAGGGCCTAAGCCAGGCCCACATGGGGACGCCCACACGCCCGACACACTGTCTGTCACGGGGCGAGGACACAGCCCATAAGCCCAGCCGGGACCCTGTTTCTACTTTCCCCACTGATGGCGGCCCCGAGCGGGCCCCATGGTGCCTGCGCTTGCCCATCACTTTCCGCTCACTGCTTCCATTTCTAAGAGCGAAGGACCCACCCAAACAGCCCCCTGGGGGAGGTTTCACTGACAGAGACCGCGACACCGGCCGCATCACGCTTGTTAGCATACGATGCTCTGTGCGGGTCACTGGTGCAAGTCACCCACCTGGCTGGCTCCATCCCCGGGGTGAGGCTGGCGTGGATCTCAGATTCCCCCATATGTGAGCCCATGGCCCTGGGCAAAGGCCAAAAAGCCTCCCACCTTGGAGGCTCCCTGGCCGGGGCAGGGCTGGCGGGAGTCCGGTGGCCGCCTGGAGCCCGTAGGCAGCGCTGGCTCAGCCGCACCCAGCCTGAGATCGGACCACCAGACAACACCGGGCCACCTCCCCAGCCCCCCAGGCAGCCCCACAAAGCAGGGCACGGGGCAGGGAGGGACTGCAGGCTGCAGGCTGTGGCTTTCCAATGACCAGACAAGGGGGCCCAGAGACAGAAACGTAGTCACAGCAGGCTCCCAGCTACGACGCCACGGTTTCGGTGTGCGGGCGGCAGGCCATGAAGGGGAGGCTCAGTGTGGAGTGAGATCAACGGGACCCGAAAGCCTGAAGGCATCTGGGACAGCAGAGGGCAAAAGCCACGTGACCCTGTCACAGAGCCAATGACCTCGAGAGAGGACCAGCAGGCAGGGCTCCTCTCCGCACAGATACCCGTACAGATCGGCACGGGAACACCAACCCCGACCCCTTCGCTCTCCTCCCAGGCCTGGGAGTCCCCACCCCGCGGCTCTGCCTTGGGAAAAGCAGGCATTTCAGGGGTCGCCAGGTACAGCCATGCTGAGCCCCCAGCTCCGGCCCCTGACCCAGGGCCTGGACCGCCTTCTCTTCCCAGCAAATCCCAATCCCATTTTGTCTGTGCCCTGGAGCAGGACAGCCCTGTCTCTTGTTCCTCAGGGATGAGCGGAAGTGCTCTCAGCTGGATGTTCAGGACCTTGGAAGACCCAGAGTGGACAGAAGGCCCCCAAGATCCGAGCCTCGGGGACGGCAGGGAATCACAACCCCGGCGGATGGGACAGGGCCGAGGCAGAGGGGCCTCTCCTGTCTGACTGTCTAAACGTCCAGAGGCCGATCCGAGCGTCACTGGAGAAGGCGGTCTGGAGACACAGGGCGCTCCCGTCCTTGTGTCTCTGCACAGGGCCGCAGCCGTGCTCGGCAAACCCTCATTAAAGGGCTGACGGAGGAGGAACAGAGAGCATGGGGACGGGCAGGAAAAGGATGAAGGATGAGGTGGAAGGATGGGGCAGAAGGATGGAAAGAGTGGTGACGCACAGCTTCATAGACGGTGAAACAATCGGCGGGGGAATCCATGTGTGCCTGAAGGAATCAGGAGCACCATCATCCCGAACACCCAGGTGATAAATCGCAATTTCTCAGAGCTTGGGCACCAACATCCACCTGACACTTCCCTGGCCTGGGCGGCCTCGCTCTCCTCCAAGACCAGAAGCGAAGGGCCATGTCTCATCCCCATGGCAACCGCCTCCCAGGCACTGTGCCCGGCACCCCTGCCGAGGGAGCCTGCCTGGAGGAGCGGCGCTGCTCTCGGCAGTGCAGACGTGAGGGCCTCCCAGGTCCTCCCGGGGCTGAGGCCACTCAGGACAGAGCCCAGAGGGGAGCCGCTGCCCAGCCCAGCGCCAGCAAGGCAGGAAAAGTGCCTCGGGCCTGGCCTGACGCCCGGGCTGGGCTGGAGAACTCGTGGGCAGCCTTGACCTTCGCCCTCGCCCAGGCCAAAGGTGCTCCTCTCCCGCCAGCAAGTCAAGGGCTCCGAGAAGCCGTTTTATGGTGAAAGTTCAGCTGGCATCACCCCACCTAGGACACACTGTGACGATGGAGGGGCCACAGCGGGAGGCAACTCCCCCATGCACCTGATCTGGGACGGGCCAGGGCCGCCCACCTCCCACCTGCCCCTGAGCCTGGCCTGGGGTCTGGACACCCGGCACCTCCACGTCCCCCCCGCACACTGGCCAGACGCCAGCCGGGTGCCTTCTGCAAGGTTCGAGCACACACACCTGCCCCCGCCCAGACCCGCAGGCACCCACAGTCCAGCTGGTGACACCCCCAGACGGAAAGATCACCCCCGATGCTCTCACACTGCTGCCCGATGGCAAGCCGTGCCCAATCGAGGACGCAGCGGAGGGACGGGCCGACCAGGCTGCCGTGTGCAGACACAAAGGACCCTGCAATGGGACTGACACAGCAGCCGTGCACGCTCCGGAGCCACGCAGGAATGCTCCGGGCACAGGCCACCCACCCACCGCAGGGCAGCACTCGCCAGACGCAGCGGAGAGCCCCAGGTGAGGACAGGGCCGGGCCACCTATGTGACTGGCTCCCGCTGCACAGACCAGACCCAAGACTCCACATTGAGAATTGGGAGGAAACGCCAGCGGCCAGGGGACAACCCACCAGGAGGAAGTGCGGGACATGCCCACTTCCCAGCGCACCTGCGCAGCAACTTCTTGTGGGGCCGTCGCTGCCCTCCACCTGTCTGTAGCAATAGATATGTCCCTCTAGCCCTGTCACGTCTCAAAGGACTGTGAGCAGGACAGAACAGAACGTCACCAGGGACACCCTGCCCGCAGCCATCTGCCAGAGATGGCACACCGCAGTGCCGCCGGGCACACGGGCACTGCCAGCGGGAGTGTCCTGCTGCAGAAGCAGAGCCTGCAAGCTTGGCGGGGAGCCGGGTGAGTGATCCAGGTCTCCTCACAGTAAGTCATCGCCTTGTCCTGGAGGACAGGGTGTGGGGGTGGCGCTAGCAGCCAGGTTCCACCTGCTGGGGTTGGTCGTGTTTGCCCAGGTGAGCTCCGCGCAGTCCACCTGCTTCCAGGAGGACCCAGAGGGTGGGTGGGTGCCACAGGCCCCGGTGGTCACACTGGCAGAGGGGTGGGGACAGGCCCATGTCGCCCATCTCTGCACCCCAGGCCTCGCCCAGGCCTGGCACCCGAGAAGGACTCACAGAGCCGTGCTAAGGAGGGAGGGCAGGCACGAGACAACTGCGGAACTGCTCCGGCTTCGGATCGGACTCTCATGGGCCCGGCTGACCCACATGCCTCCTTGCAATGGACAAGCGGCGCCCACACTGGCTCAGCTGGGCCGCCACAAGGCGCTCACTCCCTCAGTCATTTTCCACTGAGCTCACGTTACAAAGCAGGCCCAGGTTGAAGGTCCAACACCATCTCTGAACTAACCCTTCTGTCTTCCCAGAGTCAGGGCAAGGCCCTGGCCCCACCGACCGGAGCATTTCCAGAAAGCCTATCCCCACCGGAGGGACACGGGCTTCCTGCGTGTTCTGGCGGAGACGTCAGGCCTTAGAAGGCAATGACGGACATCTTCCTCTATACTGAAATGCACAAGGGAACCAGGTACAAGGACAGACCCTAAAGCCATGAGCAGCTCCACCACGCAGGGCCTCAGTTTCCCCGCTGTAAAGCAGGTATAACAGCAGGACTAGCCTCGCCCAGGACACTGTGAATGGCAGCTGAAGTTAGCAGCTCTGATGAGGCTGGACACTCAGGCTGCGTCCCACCCCGGAGTTATTTTGACTAGTTAAAGTGGCATCCAAGAGAGACCCTAAACCTAAAGAAGTTCAAGGAGAGTGAGAGGCCCCCCACAAACTGTGATGAACCTCCACTGTCTGGTCCCTCTGTGTCTCCCCAGCACCCCTCCCCAGCACCCCTCATATACCCCCAGCACTAGACCAGCAGGAGGGGCTCCAGGGACCTGCTGTTCCCTGGACTATGAGCTCCCTACCCTTAACCACAGTGGGAGGAGAGAGCTCAGCCCAGGGCAGATGCTCAGTGCACAAAGAAAGGAAGGAAGACAGGAGCAAGGCAGCTAAAAAGCAAAGCAAGGAACAAAATCAACAAACCCACCAATAAACAGATGATCAAACCAACCAGCGAGCAGATGAAGGAACGGCTCAACCAATAAACCAGTGAAGGAATAAGCCAACCAACCAACCAATGAACAAATGAGCAAACCAACCAATCAATGAACAAATGAGCAAACCAACCAATGAACAAATGAACCAACCAACCAACCAACCAACCAATGAACGCATGAGAGAACAAATGAACACACCAACAAAGGAACAAGTGAATCAACAAACCAACCAATAAATAAAGGAAGGAACAATTGAACAAATCAACCAATGGACAAATGACAGAAAGGTGCATTCTGTGGACTCAAGATAAACACCTGCAACGGAAGCAAGCTTTGGGGCAGCACTGGACGTACACATGCATGGACCTGGCGTTGCCCCTTTAGGGCCGAATCCTGCAGAGTTTTATGTTGTGCAAGGACACCCCAGGCCGGCTTGCAACCCCAAAGAACTGGAAACAAGGTAAATGCTCATCAGTCAGGGACTGGGGAAGCCAACCAAGTTGCATCTGTGAAAGACACTGCAGCGGGTGGACAGAAAGGAGTGGATCTAGATGGCCCAACACGGAACGACAGTGGAGACACATCACTAAGTGGAAATAGCAAGTCGTGGAAACATCTATAAAGCATCACCCCTCTTATGTCAAAATAAACGACAGATGTCCACAAGATCTGAAAACACACCATGTAAACACACACGAAAAAAGTTCAGAACGATACCAGTCAAAGAGCTAACTCTGGGGCAGGGGTGAGATTTGGTAGAATCATGGAAGGGGAATGCCTGCTTGTCACTCTCCAGTACATCTGCTTCTTAAAAACCGTGAAAGTGTATATCCACGTAAAAAAAAAAAAAAAAATTGCCTAATTTCATTAACAACAACAAAAAAATGCCGAAGCAAAATTTTAAAGTGTGGCAGTTTCAAAATGGCCACGAACTCCTAAAGGCAAGGCAGGCTCTGTGACAGGGTGACCAGCCGAATGCGATCGAAGCAACACGGTGCCAGCTCCCAGATCCGGGCGTTGAGAAACTGGCACGTTCTACTTCCCGTGCCTCTTGGAACCCAGATGCCATGCTGTGGGGAAGCCCAAGCAGCCCCTTGGAGCGTCCCGGGAGAAGAGTAACCCAGGCCCCCAGCCAACAGCCCCAGCCAGGGTGGCTCCCGGCCGACAGCCAGGGCCAAGGGCCAAGCACGTGGGAAAGCTGCCTCGGAAATGGATCCTTCAGCCCCCGTCCTGCTGCTCAAACTGAAGCCACGTGGAAGCCAACAAGGCCTACCCAAAATGCACATTCCCAACCAAAACGAGAGCTTGCTATTGTCCCGAGACATTAAGTTTGGGGTGACTTTCATGCAGCAGTAGATAGCCACAACAAAAAGGAATGAACAGGGAGACATAGTTACAACAGACACACGGAGACACTCTTGCAACAGCAGAGGAGGGGGAACTAACTGCAAGCCATGTCCAGTGTCACTAGGAGTTAAATAAATCCAGATGAAGTCAAGATCCTTTGTCTCCCGTCAAACTGGCAATATTTACATACACACACACACACACATACACTTTTGAGACAGAGTCTCACTCTGTCACCCTAGGAAGAGTGCATGTCGTCAGCCTAGCTCACATCAGCCTCAAACTCCTGGGCTCAAGCGATCCTCCTGCCTCAGCCTCCGTCCCTGTAGCTGGGACCACAGGGACGGGCCACCTCACACAGCTAATTTTTTCTATTTTTAGTAGAGACGGGGGTCTCGCTCTTGCTCAGGCTGGTCTCGAACTCCCGACCTCAGGCGATCCACCCGCCTCGGCCTCCCAGAGTGCTAGGATCACAGGTGTGAGCCACCACGTCCGGCCCAAAATATTTTTTTAGTGGACCAAATTTTGGCAAGGATGCCAATTCTCATTCGGTACACATGGGAAATTGACACCTTTCAGGAGACAGTTTGACACTTGCTACTGAAAGTGTTAGAAGCATTCATTGCCTCCATTCACCTGTGGGCATTTACCTTTAACACCAATCAGAGAGACGCACAATACTGACGCGGCAACCCTGTGCAACACCAAAGCAACCTCGAAAGCAAGCAAGTGTTCCGACCGGCAGAGACTAAATACACTACGGTGCACTCCGCAGAGCAGGACGTCGCAAGCCACTAATATAGATCTTAATAGCACGTTAACATTTATTTTATTATTAACATTAATATTTATTATTAATTATTAATATGCATAAGGGGATATTTAATCATATAAGGAAATGCTCGTGGTGCTTTTTATTTACGTTAAGTCAGGGTTACGGGGGAATAATTTACACACAGCACAATTCACTCTTCTGAAGTGTGCGGTTCGGTGAGTTCTGATAAATGGATAATCCCACAGTCCCATCTCAATCGAGAGGCAGGACGTCGCCGTCACCCGGGAGTTCTCTGGCGTCTCTCTCCCCACCCTCTGGCCTCTGGTAAACCACCGCGGATGTTTTCTCCGTCCCTGCAGTTCGCCTTTCCCCAGCGTCACATGCAGGGAATCGCATCACCTGTGTGGTCCTTGTGTCTGCCTCCGTCACCTGGCACGATGCCTCACGCAAGCCTGTTCCAGGTACCCCCACTCCTCCTGCCGCTCGTGGTGTCCCGCCGCAAGGATGCTCGGCCACGTGTTCACCCCTGAGCTAGTCAGTGACACGCGGGTTCTTTCCCGTCTGAGGCTCTTACAACAAAGCAGCATGTGAACGTTCACACACGTGTCTCCGTGTGGACATGTGTTGGCATTTCTCTTGAGTGAATACCTAGACGTGAAGTTGCTGTGTCCTGTGGTACACATATGGTTTCTTTAATTAAAAATCGCCACCCTGTCTTCCAAAGCAGGCGCACATTTTGCGACCCCATCAAGAATGTGGATGGTTCCCATATCCTCGCCAGCACTTATGCATGTGGTGGGATCTCCTTATGGCTTTAATTTGTGTTTCTGTGACAACTGATGCTGATAAACATCTTTCCAGGTGCATGTCGGCCTTTCCTATGTCTTCTTTTAGGAAACATCTGTGCAAATCCTTTGCCCAGTTTTAAACTGGGTCACTTGCCTTCTTGAGTGAAGTTGCAATCACATTTTATATATTCCAGACATAAGTTCCTTATCAGATGTGTGTTTTGCAAATATTTTATTCCAATCTTATTACTTTTCCATTTTCTCAGCAGTGCTTTTTGAAGAGCATAAGGTTTTACTTTAATAAAGTCTTGATCTATTAGCTTTTTTTTTATATTTATCTTTCATGGCTCATAGGTTTTGTGTCCTTAGAAATCTTTGCCTAACTCGAGGTCAGAAAACTCAAGATTTTCTTTTTTATTTTATCCTTAATATTAATAGTTTTATTTTTCTTTATTTTTTTCAGTGAAACATTGGAAGTGTATATATTAATAGTTTTAAATTATACAGTTAGATCAGTGATCCATCTTAGTTTTCATATATTATTTGAGGTAAGGGTCAAGGTGTATTTTATTGCAACTGGAAGCCCAATTATTTCAGCACCATTTGTTGATTAAGATGATCCTTTCCTCATTGAATTATCTTAGCACTTTTTTGGAACATCAGATGATTGTTTATATGTGAGTCTATTTCTGGACCCTGTTCTGTTCCCCTGGTCTGCGTGTCTTTCTGTCAACACTACATGCCTGGATCACGGTAGCTCTAGACTAAGTCGTAAAATCACATAGCACAAGCCTGCCAGGGGTCTTCCTTTTCAAAATCGTTGTGATTATTTTAGGTCCTTTGCATTTCCATGTAAATTTCAGAATTATCTTGTCAATCTCTATTTTTAAAAAGCCTTCTGGGATTTTAAATGACATTACATTAAATCTATAGATCGGTTTAGGAGAAAATAATACCTTAATACTGAGTATTCTGGTCTATGAGAATGACATAGCTCTGCATTTCTTTAGACCTTTGATTTCTCTAAGAAATATTTTATAATTTTCAGTGATAGGTGTTGCACATCTTTGGTTTAATATGTCTCTTAAACATTTTGTATTTTGATGCAATTGTCATGGCTTTTTAAATTTCTATTTCCAACTGTTCATTGCTACTACCTAGAAATACAATTAATGTTTATATATTGACTTTATACCCTGTCACCACGATAAACTTATTAGTTCTAGAGGTTAATTTGTAGATGGCTTAAATTTTTTTACATAGTCAATGAAGTGGCCTGCAAATACAGTTTACTTCTGCCTTTCTAATCTATATGCCTTTTTATTTTATTTTCTTGCCTTATTCCGTGGGCTAGGACTGCACAGAGTTGGACAGGGTGACAGGAGCAGACGTCCACGCCTCATTCCTGATCTTGGGGGAAAGAACTCAGCATGTAGATTTCACATAGACGTCCTTTATCAGGGCCAGGGGGTTCCCTTTTATTCCCCATTTCCTGAGATTTGCTCAATATATTTTAAGTTTAAAACTATTACGAAGTAGTATGTCATCCCAATTTTGTGAATACAGACATAGAACAAATAGTTGGAAATAAATACAGCAAAATGTTCCTTTAGTAATTTCTTTGGCTGCACTTAAAAGAAGCCAGTATCATCACTGTCACCATCATCATCATCATCATCCTCACCACCATCACCACCATCATCATCATCCTCACCACCATCAGCACCATCATCATCATCCTCACCACCATCACCACCATCATCATCATCCTCACCACCATCACCACCATCATCATCATCCTCACCACCATCACCACCATCATCATCATCCTCACCACCATCACCACCATCATCATCATCCTCACCACCATCACCACCATCATCATCATCCTCACCACCATCACCACCATCATCATAATCATAATGGTTTAAACAAGTCAGGGATTATGCTTATTTTTGTTTTCTTCTTTATACTTTTTGGTAGTTTTAACATTTCTATGACGAACATGTACTGCTTTTATGACAGATTAATGGAACAATAACTGCCAGTTAACATGCAGCAGGAAAGGGCATTACGTAGTTAAATATCAGCCTCTCTCCGTGTCTACCTGAAACCGCAGACAGTCACAGACCTCCCGGCCTGTGCCCTGGCAACGGACAATTCGTAACAGGCCTTTAGAAAACAAAATCACCTGCACACGTCCCAGGAATGCCTCCATTCCCAGGGCCGTGACATTGGAAGTGGACCACCCTACACCGTGAGTCCTTGCAGGGCCCCGTGGTCAGGCCCAGGTGCGGCTCACACGTGCCCTTTCGGGTTAAGATGTGGACAAAGACCAGCGTGCCCGCTGGCTCGCGGCTCCTCCCCAGCCCGGGAGTGAGCTGACATTTGCCTCGGATTCCCGTCAGAACAGACAGCTCCAGATAGAGAAGGGAATTGGCCCCCGAAGAGGGTTTAATACCCTTTGAACGCTGCAAAGCAAACAACATGATAGATGAAGTTAAAAGGAAGACATTTCCAGCCACGCACGACAGCCACACTGACCACTCAACACACGTCCAGAGACGCTGTTCCCGAGCAGGGGCAAATGGTGCCCTCGGAGCCCAGGCGGCCAGCGCTCCTGGTACACTTTTGTTGGTCCTGTGGATTCGACTCTGAAACTATTTCATTCAAGTATGTGATGCAAGTGAAAGAACAATGCACTGGGTCACTCCGACCTTTGCAGGAATATTTGACATGACTTCCCCAAGGACCGGAAGGCCTTCCCAATTACTAGAGCTATGCAAGCTTGCAAAACGCTCTAGGACTCAAAACCAGCAGCGCGGACAGTGAACGAACACAGAACTGGGTAAGGACCATAGAAAGGCCCCCCCAAAGATGCACCACAAATTGGGGACAGAACTCAGAACCCGCTTCCACCCACAAGCCTGCAGCACAGGTCCCAGCTGAACTCCCAGGGCCCCAGGCTCAGTGGGTTAATGAAGCCAAGTGTGTGCAGCTGCACGGAGCTCATTTTCACAACGGGAACCTCATCCATCCTGCTGCCCCGAACTAGGCAGGCAGAGGTAAGAGCAGCCCCACTGTGGCCTCTCCCCCTCCACCCCAGCCCAGGCCAGCCCCTCTCTCACCCATCTCTGGGCAGCCCCAGACATCAGCTCCACCCCACCCCACACCCTGGGGGTGCTCCAGGGTGGAATGTAGGCCCCGAGCATTTCACCCAGTGTGACCATCCGGTGGGGAGGAAACCCTAGAATCTGCAGAACCCTGGCATCGCTGTCTACTCCATCAGCCATGGCAGGGACTCAGCAAATGCGCAGATGGCCAGAGAGAGGGAGAAGGACAGAGGAAGTAATTAGCATCTACTGCATGTCTACAAGACATTCTAGAACATTCTAAGAGGTTCTAGAAGATGCCGTTACATTTGTCTAAGTGGAAAGAGGGATATAAAGCCCTAAAAACACATGAGTTATTATTGCTATTAATAATTCAAGTCCACATGACAACCTTGCGGAGCAGGAAGTACCGCTCCCTTCTCCAGGTGAGGAAACCAGAACTCACCTAAAGACACAGGGGGCGTGGGGCATGCCGCAGGCCCAGTGAATGGCCAAGCCAGGTCTCAGGCATGAAATAACAGCTCGCTCTGCCTCTCCGGGAGCAGAGGGGGGGCAGTGACTGGCTCGTTGGGGTGAGCAGCCCCGGTTCTCTAACCCGGGGTCCACCTGGGTCTAACAACTGAGGACGATGCTGCCCAGGGCCTGGTAGCTCCGGTGGTAATTCCGGCAATAATTGCCTGCCGGTTGGAATGTGATTCTGCAATAAAAGGGCATTAAAATGGCCCTAGGCTTGGATGCCGTGAGTCAACGTCTAGGAATCCACCCCAAGGAAAGAATCAGAGAGGCAGAAAGGACTTACCAGAAAGATGTTCATCCAAGTGTTATTTATAACAGCAACAGCTGGAAGCAGCCCAAACCCAACACGAGAGGAACAGTTAAGCAAACTGTAAAACAAGCGCACAATGGCGTGCCCAGCAGCCACTGGGGTGTTTACAGAGTTTACAAGGACAGGGGGAAGGGTCCCTGTCTAAAGGCAGGACACGACACTGTGTCTACACCAGCTGTGTCTATACCAGCTCACCATGTACAGGAAAAATGTGAGGAAAGAGAAAGAAAAAGTCATTTTGATATTTCCCAAATTTGCTATAAGGACTATTTTTATAGTCAAGGAAAGTTAACAAAGTTATTTGGAGAATGAGTAGAACCTCTGACTCTATAAGCAAATATCCCAGAACATGTGGACTTTCCACCTCCCGGTTCTCACCACAGTTTTCTGACATCGTTCTGCCAGCAGGGTGCTTTCCTCCCTTCCCTACCATCCCTACCGTCCACACTCGGCCTCAGCAGAGAGCCCCGCTCTCAACTCCTGAAAGGCACTCAGCACCTCGTCAGTGTTCCGGCTACACTAGCTACCGCTGCTGCAACTGGATTTCGCTTGCCTCTCAGCTCGAGCCAACAAACACAGCTTGAGAATCCAGCTGTGTCTGGTGCTATTCTGAGCCCGGCAGAAGCTGAAGTGAGTCAGCCCGTCCTTGCCCTCATGGAGCCCTGGTGTAGACAGCAGAAGTCTGAGGTGTTTGTAAACCACCGTTATGCAAAATGCAAACTGCTACTGCAGATGGGGCAGCCCAGTGCTGTGATGGAAGGAAGGAAGGATGGATAGATGAGTAAATGAAGGAATGAATGAATGACTGAATGGATGGGTGGTGGATGGATGGAAGGATGGTGGATGGGTGGATGGATGGTGGATGGGTAAATGGATGGATGGATGGTGGATGGGTGAGTTGATGGGTGAATGGATGGAAGGATGGTGGATGGGAGAATGGATAGATAGATGATCAGTGACTGCATGGATTTATGGTTTGCCTGGCTGGGTGGGTGGGTGGGTGGATGGATATATGGGTGGGTGGGTGATTGGATATTTTTATGGTCTGGATCAATGGATGGAGGAATGGATGGCTGAATGGATAGGCAGGTGGATAAACGGATGGACAGATGGATGGGTGGATTAACAGTACGGATGGACAGGTGGGTGGATGGACTGATAGTTGGATGAATGGGTGGGTGAGTGATTGGAAGGAAGTATGGTTTGGGAGGATGGATGGGAGTATGGACAGGAGGGTGGCTGTGTGGGTAGATTAATGGGTGGGTAAGACAGCAATGCAGCTTTGCTAATTGAATTTAAGGAACCCAGGGCCTCATTTCTTGCTGTTCTCCCTCTCCTGCTACCCCAACTCGTGCTATGCTGTAGTCAAGCGAGACCCTTCACTGCAACAGTAAGATCACACAGCACCAAGGCCTTTGCGCATTCTGTTCCCCATACATGGAGTCCTTCTCTTCCCCTGACGCCCACTCCTAGTGAATCCCTATCCATCCTGCAGACCTCAGCTCAACAGCTCCACGTCTGAGAAAGACTTCCTTGAGCCCCACGCCAGACTGGGGGCCCTCCTCGGTGCTCATTCTTATTGTATGATATTTGACCACTTTTGGCCAACAGATGGCAATTTCACATGGGTCACAAGGTCCTCTGATCAACTGATCCCAGCAGAACTGAGGACTTGAGGGTAGGGTCCACACTCATCCTCGTGCTTCCAGCATTTGGTGCCGTGATTAACCCCAAGTGCCTAGCCCATCCATAAACTGTCAGAGGAACAGGTGCACGAAGGATCTAAACTCCTCCCCCACCCCACCCCCCACCCCCGCCCCCGCAGCTCCTGTTCCAAACAACAGACCAGCTCAGGTTCTCCTGGTAGGAGCAACAGTGGCTGAAATTTGGGGGAAAAGTTCACGTTCCCACAGGAACCTCGTAGAAACAAGACATAAAGGGCCTAGGGAATGAGTGGGGATTTCGGCTTTTTTTCTAGGACAAAGGGCTCCCTGTTGCCCACACACAGCCAATTCCCCTACGGCCAGGCACCTGTCACCCTCACGACTGTCCACGCCTGGGGCCTCCAGGTGAGGGACCCTTAAGCCTCGTGTCTGGACTGGCTCCCCAGGAGGCAGGGTGCCTCCAAGCAAAGAATCAGCTTGCAAGGGAGACTGCAGGGATGCCTGTGACTCAGCACTGCGGAAAGGGACAAGCCAAGTGACAGCAGGTGGCCCTGCTGCTGGACACCACGGTGAGATGGGCCCAGCCAGAGCCAACATCACCGATGATGTGGACAGCCACGTGGCCCTGGTCGGAGTGGGTGGGGATGGGGCAGGGTTACCAAGTGACAACCGAGCCAGGTGTGCTGGGGGGTACCCATGGGTCGGAGGTCACAGGCCACACCCACCTGCACACCTTCAATTGCTGAGCCCTAACACTTCCCCTGTAAACGCTGGCACTAGAGCATCCTTGGGCTACTCGTGTTTTTTCCCACTGACTCCCCAAGCCCAGACTCCACAGCCCCCGGGCCTGAGAGGGCCTAGAGGTGTTTGCAAAGCCCGGTACCTGCAGATCGGGCTGTAGGCAGGTGCCATGCTCAGCCAGGCTGCTGCAGGTTGTTCTAAGGCACAAGGCAAGTGCATCCACTCCGAGGGGAGTACCAGATGGCAGCGGGTACTGCACCTCGCAGAAGTTCTGGGCTGGATCCAGGACTTCCAGCTCCCGGGCGCAGGGTTCTGGGCAGCCCCTCCCTGTCCCTGGTTTCTTAGACAAGCTGATTATCATGCCTGCCCAGAGGATGAAAACATAACGTCTATGGAGCTCAGTGCCCGACCCACAGGAGTGCTCCAAAAGTGGCCATGTCACTGTGCCACCACCTGTCATCCTCCCTGGGGTCCCCTGGTTCCCACCCTGAGCAGTTTTGAGTTGTTCTTCGAAGCCAACACGACATATGTGCCACAAAAGGAGAAAACGGTGAATTTACCAAAGGACCAGAGTCTTACCCCATTGCACAGATGAAGAAACTGAGTCCAAAAGAGTCCCCCCCACCACCACCAAAAATCTTACTGAGTCAGTGCGTGGCCAGGGCCAGCCCAGGCTCAGGTCCCCACACTCACTCACCAGCAGAAGGAGAGGGACAGGGCAGCTGGCCACGCCCCACTCCCAGGCACCCCAGTGAGGGATTCCCCTTGCAGGGAAGGGCAGACTCACTTCCCCGCCCTACAGGCAAACAGCAGGCAAAGGCCTTGGCCCTGAGGGCCCTCGGCCACCCGGGAGGGAGGCAGAGGGCAGAGCATGCCAGGCTGGGACATGCCCAGACCAGCACAACCTTTGGGCCCCTGAGGGCGAGCCCCCTAAACCCACCCACACCCAGTGACACCGAGGTACAAGCTTCCCCGCAAGGAGAGAATTCTCCTCCCCGAGCAGATCCACCTTAGCCCAAAATCCGCCCTCCGAGGAAGAGGGCCACGTGCCAAAGTGGAGCCACCCACGAGCCTACACGGAGCCCGCAGACCCAGGCCCCGTCTCTCGGCCCCCAACTTACTAAATGATTCCGGTACATGTCTGTGCCGGCCTCAGTTTCCCCACTTATAAAATGAGTGGACGGAGATTACTGAGGACCATTTCAGTTCCGAAAAATCTCTAGGGGGACGCTCTTGTTTCCAAAGCTCTACTAAATGACACACGTGCAGTCAATCTGGTCTCTTCCTGCATTGGTCCTGTTGTCTCCTCTTTGTCCTTCTTTAAAATTTATTTTGTAACACCTCAGCTTGTTTTAATGGACTGAGTCATTTCGGCCAAAAGGCACACAGCCCCATTGCTGTCCTCTACACGCCTGCCAGCCACCTGCTGAAGCAAAGCATCCGCCCCACCCAAAAGGTGCAGGTGGGAACCTCAGCCCCCCTCCCCCCGCCCCGCACCTGGCCGCCCACCCTAGAGAAAGCGTCCCAGCGTCCGTGCAGCCTCCTTATAACCCGCACGAATACGAGCCTAGATTTGTGTGTCTCGTCTTTCAACAGAGGTGGGTCTCTATTGCGAGGAGCGTCCTTCACCTTCCTTTGCTTTGCTTAACGCGTCTTGGAGGTCGGTCCAGTGCGGCAGACGGCAGGCCATCCAGGCTCCGCGTTCTCAGCTGCTGAATCTCGTCTGTTCCGGAGCTGCACAGCCGCTGACGGCTCCTCCTCACGAGCATTTGGAGGTTGGGACCCTTCGCTCCTCGGAGAGCGCCGCACCGCGGTTCCCACGCAGCCGGGTCTCTGCCTGCAGGCGCGCATCTGGGGGGCCCATGCCAAGGGCCAGCGCCGCCGTGCCAAAGAGCAGGTGCCCTTTAATAGATGGAGAGAGAGCGATCGCCAGGGGCCTTTCGGGAAGGCCATGAGGACGCCCCTCCCCTCACTGGGGCTGTTCTCAGGTGTGTCCCCGGCCCATCACCCTTGGGATCCACCTGCGTTCCCTCCTTGTAAGGTTAAACATCTTCCCGCAGGTTTAAATTTACTTGTCTTTTCTTTCCTGAGAACTGTTCCTGCGTTTGGGCCATTTCTGTGCTTGGTGACGGCCCTTTCCTCGCTGGTCTGTAGGAGCTCCTTGCATATCAGCCCTCTCTGTCATGCATGCTTGTGTTCTTTTCTTACAGTGATTAGTTGCTTATTTGGTTTTCTCTTGTACAGGCAAAAAAAATCTTGACTTTTATGGAGTCCATCTTTTTTCCCCTTTTATAACTTCTGGGGTTTATGCCGTACTTGGAACGGCCTCCCCACTCTGAGAGTATAAAACTCAGTCTCCCATGTTTTCTTCTAGTAGTTTTATGGTTTCATTTTTAAAGTTCATATCTCCGGTCCATCTGGAAAGCTTCCTGGTGCAAGAGTGAGGCAGGATCCAAGTCCTCCTTCCCAGATGGCCTCCGCGCCCTGCCAGCCCCGCTCAGTGACTCACCCTCTCTTTCCTGCCAACATGAGAGCCTGGCTCTGGATGCAAAGGCTACGCACCCCCAGCCGACTGGCTCCCATGGGGTGGGGGGCTGCTCACCTGGCCCCCGAGAGGCTCCCCGACCAGGTGCACCCCAGGGAGGCCCCCAGGTGAAGCGTGCATGGCAGACTTCCTCTACGGTATCAGAACAGGGGAAGTGACCCGAACACCCAGTGACGGGAGACACTTTAAAGTAATCGGCTTTTTGCAGTGGTCACCAATGATAACAGAATGTCCATACACCAACGTAAGGGGAGAAAGTCCGAATCCGCTGTGTTTAGACTCCGAGGCCTTTACCTTCAGGGAGGGCCGCTTGGGACAGAGGCCCTGGGGCCGTGTCCATGGGGACCTGTTTCCAGTCTGCCACACTGAGGCATGGCCCTCCATCCTCCACTCTTCATACTCAGACCCCGTGGAATCTGAGTTTGGGCACCGTGAGCGATCTTTATAGTCTTCTTTATATGTTTTTGTATTTTCCAAAATGACCCTAATGAAATGCATCCTTTTCATTAAATATATATACGTGTGTGTGTGAGCATGTGTGTGTGCAGTGAAAGAAGGAAGAGGAGGGAGAGGAAAATGCTCACGCCAGGGGGTCTCTTCCTCCCACCGAGTGGCCGTGGTCCTCCCCAGCAGGGCTCGGCCGACGGCTCAGCACAGCGGCCTCCTTGTGCACCTCCAACTGGGTGACTCCCCTCGGGTGCCCTGGTGTCGGGGCTCGCTCCCCAGCCCCGAGAGCCCCCACCCCAGCCTTGGACAGGCACAGCGTCCTCGGGACAGCAGGGGGTGGGGCGTGAGGGAGATGGGGTGTGTTTTGTCCTAGAAAACACCATGGGCTGACTCCAGGATGGGGCGTCCAGATTTCCAAAGCCTCGGGACACGCCCCGTCCTCCCGGGACACCCCCTCTTCTCCCCGGGGCCAGACTGGGAGCTGTTCAAGCCAGGGCCTCCACCAGCATGGCCCTGTGCAGACAGCAGGTGCTCAAGAAACACCAAGTCACCTTTGGGGAAGGTGGTCTCTTCCACCAGCCCCTTGGCAAAGCTACCACAGTGCCTTTGACATGACACATGCCCACAAACACGTGTGCCAAGTTCAATCTAGGAGCAGTATCTGTAGTAAATCTCCAAGCACAGGGCCTGACGGGACAGGCGGGCACAGAGCAGGTGTGCAGCAGACGTTTACTGGGTCCAGCGAACCAGGTCGACACGGCTCTCCTACAGTTAACGGCTTTGGAGTTCAGAGTTATAGACTCTGGCGCAAACTCCATGGCCCGAGGAAGACGTGATTAACAACAGACTCGGGGCCCCGTCTTCCAGAGCGGAGCATTTCGTGCGAGTTAGCTCACTCCCATCCCCCTGGCGGCCGCCGCACCCCGCCTGTCTGAGCTGTGGCAGGCCAGGCCGGGAAGCAGATCAGAGGAGAGATAAGGGGAGCTAGCCCAGCCGTCCTCCCATCTGGCCGCTCTCGAGCCAGCCCTCACTCCCACCCTCACGCCATTCCCCCAGGAACACGGCTGTCCCCGATGGAGGGCTCGACAGTCCTCGGCAGAAAGTCCCGCGCACCCAGCTACGGATCAGCTGGGGTGCTGGAGGGGGCTGGGGGCCCCGCTGGCACCGGCGGGCCTGAGAACGCCAGCTTCAGAGCGCCCAGGGCTGCCAGGCACGTCCAAGGGGGAAGGAAGGAGGCGGCCGGACTGGGCGAGAAATCGACTGAGTCGTCAGAGAAAAATGTGCGAAATGCTGAGCCTGACATGTCCCAGGGAGGGCGGCCGGCCCCAGCCCCACAGATGTCAGGACAATCCCTGGGTGAGTTATGCTCTGGCTGTTGACATGCCTGGAGAAATCAGATCAGGAAATATTTTAATAGGTGACTAGAAAGAGTCCAGACTACCTTCTCCGGAGGAATTTTTTTTTTTTTTTTTTTGGCCAAGATATTGACCAGGCATCGAAGTTTATGGGGAAAGACACATGTTTGAGCCCAGTGCTTTCATGTGGGCTCAAAGTCATGGAAACCAACGACGGGCGCAGAGCAGGCCCCAGCCTCTGCACACGCAGCCACGCCAGGGACGGGCTGGGAGCAGGGCGGCGTCCGTGTGCAGGGGCAGGCGAGAGAGGGCGCGCCCCGTGCCCCGCTGCGTGACCCCGGAGCAGGAACAATCCGAGGCGAGGGCTGGGAAGGGAAGAAGTGGTCTGAGGAAGAGCAGGCGGAAACCGACAGCAACCGAAGAATTCCCAAACCTGGCTGCAGGAGTTTCCCGGAGTTATTTACAGGGTGAGACGCTTGATCCCGGAATTAAAGGAGTTTGGGTTGAAAGGGCCTGGGAGGTCCATCGAGAGTGATTACAGAGCTGGGGCTGGCGGGGCGAGGTGGGGCTGGCGCGCGGGGCAGGGGTGGCAATGGCGCAGCGGGGAGGGCCCTGCAGTGGACGAGCACTGTGGCCACGTCTCGGCCCTGCTACCTGATGGCCCTGACCCCCGGGCAAGCCCTCCTGGAGGCAGGAGAACCACCCTGACCTCGCAGGGCTGCTGAGCGCAGTGAAACTCCACAGGTACAAAAAGGCACCAGCACCGGGAGGCGCTCACTACGCCGCCAGCCATGTGCCCATGTGACTGGACACGGGGGGCTGGAACCTGCCTAGGCACACATCACACCTGCTGCAAACCGGGACTCTGCCCGGGGATCCCCTGAAAGATCTGGGGTGGTTCGAAGAGCGATGTGAGGCGCACGCTGAGTCGGACTAACGGCAGACATGGGGCCATCAGGGGAGCCCTGGGCCCACAGATCCCGATGGGACGAGCACTGCTGGCCGGGTTCCCCGGGCTGAGCACTGGGAGGGCGTCCCCCACACCTCCCCGAGCACCCTCCCTGAGCTCCTTCCCTGCCAGCCTCTCCGGGGCCATCAGCACAGCATGCTCTCTGCCAGGCGGTGAGCCGGGGCCACCCGCCACCCTCCCCCAGGAGCGCCCAGGCAGCCGTGGGCCAGGGCTTCCTGCCCCTAACATGTGTCACCCCTCCTCAGGAGGCCAGCTCAGGACACGGCTGTGCTCTGGGTTGGCGACACCCTCGTAGTTCACACGGCACTGTCAATCCTACCCGACAGCTGTTCACGGAGCACCGCACGCTGCAGGCACCAAGGAAGGTAAGAGATGCAAGAGACCTCGCCGGTTCCACGGAGGTCTCAACTGCTCCTCCTCAGACTCCTACCACACACCTATGAGGCAGGCAGACATCAGCAGCTCTGCTGCACAGGTGAGGACGGTGGCAAAGGAGACAGGTGGTGGCAGTCTGAGGTCGTGCGGCAGGTATAGTTCCACCTCCCCCGCCCAGCCAGGTCTGGACAATGTCTGCTAGAGCTGGGGTGCAATGCCGCCCTCGGCCTCCAGGTGGAGCCCTCCCCATCGTGGCCTCCCGCCACGTAAGTTGGAGGCTCCAGCGTGGTTACAAGAACCCAAGCCTTGCTTTGCCGCTGCTGACTGTGCGTTCCCGCCACCGAGGTGACCCGCACCTAGACGTGCCCAGGACCACACATGCAGGATGATCCCTATGCCCTTCGTTTCAAATAAATTGAAACCCCCTGACTTTTCCTAAATCTGTCCAGCACAAGCAGTAGCAGCAGGTGGGCTACCCAGGCACCAAAGTTTTGAAGGACTTTGACAGTTCTTTAGGAGTTGGGTCCTCTGTAAGGGAAACTGAGGTTAGAACTCTGCTGAGCCCGGTCCTCAGCAGGCCCGCGGCGCACGGGACCATCGTTTTGCTGATGAGACAAAGGGCAGCTCAGAACTCAGGCCTGGAGCTGCTTTGCTCAAGGTTTGCATTTTTCTTTTCGGAAGCGCTGATAGTTTAAAGGTGTGGATGCGTCCCGGTCCAGTCCCCGAGCCAGGAGCACCCGTGAAGGAGCTGCAGCAGCGCACCCCTGGGAACATCTGCTCGGTGGCTCCTCCCCCACCCCAGCAGTGCCCAGCTCCCCCCCCACCCCGTCCTTATCTGTCATAGCATCTGGCCAGCTGCCCGGTGCAGCCTTCACCGCGTGTCGGCTGATACTGAACAGGCAGCACCTACCTGGCTGTAATCCTCCTCTATCACTCTTTCCTTCCCGCTAAGATGGAAAAAATGACTCAGATGGGGCGGCTTACCCCTTAAACAAACAGTCCTCCGCAGCTGGACGCAGATCTCATCCAAGACAGCGCGAGGAGGACCCTGCGGAGCCCTGGGCTCGGGGTGGCTTTGGAAAGTGGGAGCAGAGTGGCGGGGAGCAGAAGGCCCCGCTCCCTCCTGAGACCCCCAGGCAGGGCCGAGGAGCCCTGGGAGGGCCGGGAGGACAAGGGGCTGTTCCTGGGTGGAGTCCCCGGGTTTCACCGGCCTCCTCCTCTTCTCTCTCGGCCTCTGTTGCCGGGATGAAGACCCCAGAGAAGAAAACAAAGGCGACTGTGCCGCCAGCGGGGACCGAACCCACCTCCCTTGGCTGCGCGTTGCTCTCTGGAGGCGGACTCTCGGCGCCAGGCCTGTGCCCCCGAGCGAGGCTGAGCAAAATCCAATTCCCACAACTCAGATGCTGTTTTAAAGACTCTACCTCTGCCTCTTACTAGCCGTAGGACTTGTGGTGCCTCTGTTTTCTCACCTATAAAATGGGCTGATACCCTTTGCCTTGGAAAGATGTCAGCAGGATAAAACAAAGTGTGAAAGCACTTAGGGTAAGGTTAAAAAAAAAGAAAAAACAAAACAAAAAAACCCAGCCAACCCAGAGAGTCTTACTTCACCTGCAGAGAACATTCCTAAGCAACCCCCCCCATCACTGTCCCGTGTTCTTTCCACCTTAATCCACACCTGGGAGCTGGCCCGGAGCCCGAGCCCCCAGCGGCTCTCCAGCCTGCCCCGACCACAGGGCTTCCTCGACGGGGAGGCAGCCGCCTGCCCCTCTCCCTGGGAACAGAGCAGAAGGGGCGTCAGCTCCCACTGAAGACGCCCCACATGACTCTCGGCCCCCACGCTCCTGCCCTTGCACCACAGCCCTCCCCAGAGCCCGCAGAGCGCTCCAGGGCCGGGCAGCTGTTTGCAATCCTGCTGCTCCGGCCCCAGCAAAGGGAGGCGCAGCTTGTCCACGCGGGGGAGGGGGGGCCCAGGGCGCGCAGGGCATGCAGGGACAGGCGGCGTGCGGGCGGCCCCTCCCCAGGATGGCCGGCAGCAGTGCAGAGACGGGCGGGCCTGAGAGGGAAAAGAAGAGGACGTCTCCGCTGGTCTCCACTGTGGCGCTTTCCTTACTACCGATGAGCAAGGAAGCGTTAAGACGTCCTCAAGCCCTGTGTTTATTGGGTGACGAATGAACCGCGGGTTTGCCAGCTTCCAGCACCTTCCAGCGTGGATGCCACCTGCCTGCAGAGGGGAGCTGCCCACTGCTAGAGGTGTTTGGCCAACGCTGGCCCTCAGAGCCTGCCCGGAACAGCAAGGTCCCGACTTAGAAGCCCTGAGACCCCTCTTCCAGCCCCCCGAGGCCGATAAAAGAGCTTCCTGGTGTGAACACCATCCATCCCCTGACGGAGATTCAAGACGGCCAGGGTCCTTTCCCCAGTGACCGGACACCGGGCGCAGTCCCCGGCAGCAGGCAGCGTCTCCACGCCTGGCCCATCACCTGGCATCGAAGCCAGTCCAAGGGCCAGGACTCCCAGGGTCCGGTTCCCCAGGAACCCCCACATCTTCCGAGTTTATCCGTCTGCAAAATGGCCCAAGGCCAGAGGCCAGACCCGAGAGCCCTCCCAGAAAACATCCAGTTCCTTCTGCAGAAGTCTGGGAGCGTTCCTGCCAGGCCCCTGCACTCCCGGGCGGAGGAAGTGCATGTGGAGAAACTCCCGGATTTGGCTGCAACCCCCCACCCCCCCACATTATCTGCAAAGTGCACCCCAACCACTGATGAGCCCCAGGCACCGGCAGAGCCCCTGAACCCGCAAAGAGCAGTTCTATTTCTTCTTTCACACTTTACATTAACTACAATGACTGCCACCCAGCCGCTGCCAATAATGATAACAACAATGTAAAATAGCAACAATTTGTAACAATCATCGTTACACAGTAATAACTATAACCGCAGCCACAGCAGCAGCAAGCACTGTTATCAACACCACGGTGGCACCTGCTGGCTTCACTAAGCTCCGGCCGCGTCCTGCGTGCCGGCTCGCAAAGGGCTTCACGTCCACGCCGACACCACTTCCTTCCACCCTCGAGGCTGCCCTTCCAGGCAGGCAGTGCTGCTGCCTGCGATCGGAGCTGGCAGACAAGCCGGGGTCCAAACCCGCTGTTGTGGCCCCCACGGCCGGTGTCCCTGCTCACCCTGCCTCCCTCGTCACCCCTGAACTTGCTTTCGAAAGTCAGAGAGCCAGCTGTGAGTGGCGATAGGGCCAGGCCCTCCTCAAGGACTGAGGGCACCAGAGGGAGGTAAGGACCCTCCTATCTGCTGTGCCCAGTGTTGCCCAAAGTGCCCTCAGCCGGGCACCAGCAGCAGAGCGTGGGGGGCGGGCCAGGGAGCTCGTGAAACTGTAGGCCCTTGAAACCCAAATCTGCAAGGCCGGCTGCTGTGTGGAGGCCCCGGGCCCCACCCCTGGCTCTCGTCTTCCGGCCTGCCTCGCTGAGCCCCCTCCGAGCCCACCGTCCCTCTCTGCTCCCATCAACCCCCCAAAACAGCAGGCAACTCCAGGCCAGGGTCACAGACGCAGAGAGCTCCAAGCCTCTGCAAAACGGCAGTGCAGCTGCCGTCTGGGGACCAGCACTCGTGCCAGGACATTCCTGGAGGGGGGAGCCCCTGCCGCAGGTGCCAAGGGCTCCGACAAGCCCACGTCCTGAAGTGGCCACAGAAGGACAGCCTGGATGGGGCTTTCCTGGCAGCGGGGGCAAGTACCCCACAGCTCCCCTCGTGCCCCGGACGCCAGGCACCCTCTCTGGGTCCTCACCCCCGACCTGTGGGCTGGGTCAAACCCGGCCACACATTGTCACCTCTGCTGCTTGGCCACAGCCAGCTCTCAGCAGCAGCCTGAGTCCCCAGAGACAGGGAGTCACCCAGCCCTGAGCCCAGGAGGGTCCCTGGCTCTGGTCAGGCCCCGCAGGGCAGTTTGCTCAGTAAAGTGAAGGCTGCACCTGACAGTAGACGAGGAGGTGTCCTCTTGTGTCAGGAGCGTCCACTCTGGGACCTGCCAGGCTGGTAGAGGAGTCCAGAGCTCACTCCATCAGCCCAGCTCACGCCGTCCCTGGACCTACATAAGGCCACATGCTGGTCCCTCAGGTGGCTCCTGTGGCACCTTAACAACCCCCGAGCAGCTCAGCTTCATCATGGCACGAGTGAGCTCCGACATGCCACCTACACGGAGGCCGCCCTTGTCTACTAATGTCACGCATTTAACAGTGACTGTAAAGACCATGGCTGGTGCTGTGGAAGTCCCGCGTGAGCAGTTTACACGTGCAAATTCCCACAGTCCATGCCTCTGAAACATTATTTTCATGCTCATTTGATATATGGGGAAACTGAGGCACGGAGAGGCACTACTGGGTACTTCAGCCACGCCGAGCCCAGGGGCTTGGGGACGGGCACACAAGTGAGCTGAGTGGCTGGGGACGTGGGAAGCAGCGGCCCCCTCCGGGCTTGGGGCCTCCACAGGGCCCAGGATTTCTCTACGCTCCACCTCCGCGGCCTAGACCGGCATTCGTGCTGCGGCACCAAGACCAAAGCACAGAAGCCCAGGCCCAGGGAAGCGCCGCTCGCTCTTGCGGCTCACGTGCAGGCACAGCACGATCCGGGCAGCCTCGGATGGCGGGGAGCGTGTGAGGACAGAGGGCTCCGGAAGAGGCATGGACTCCCGCGAGATCGGGTGAGTGTTGAGGAGGAGCCCTCGTCTTTCCGAGACGCGCACCGAAACGGTTACAGGACAAGGGAGGGGACGTCAGGGATCCAGTTTGACACCGCCAGGGAGGTGGAGGGGCCTGGGTGGGCGGCTGGCTGGAGCAAGGCTGGCCCCGGGGGAGCCCGCGTGGAACATAGGGTTTGCTGGGCTGTGTTTGAACTTTCCCATAACAACAACAACAATAACAATAATAGGCTCTCACAGCCAAACCCCTGGGAAACCCCTCAGCTCCAAGCCCGTCCCGCCCGGGCTCCCTCTGCTCCCTGAGACCTGTCCGGGCAGCAGTCTGCAGCATCGGGGCTCTGTCCCTTGGAGAAGAGCACACACGCCCCACGGGGGAGCGGAGACACGGCATCACAGCCCCCTGCTGAGGGCGAGGCCGCCCTGGAGAGGGAGGCAGGAGGGGTTCGCACACACCCCCCTCTCCCAGCTGGGCATCTCTCCCTGGAGGTCCCCTCCCGCCCCGACCACCACCGTCTGTGTGGAAACACAAGCCACGTGGATCAAGGGTGCTGAGCCACTAGTGGCTTTCAAAGTGTGCCCCCCCACCCCCCGCATCTACATGGTCTGCAAACTCCTTAGAAACGCCGTTTCCAGGGCCCTGCCCCAGGCCTCCTGAGTCAGAGACAATCTGTGCTTCAGGAGACCCCCGGAGGGTTCGGCTACACGGCCTACACCACACAGAGAAGCCAGGACCCAGTCTACGCAAGGACGCCCCCTCTTGTCTGGCTGACAGATTCACTGCTCTAAGACCACGGGAGGGGCCGCGGAGTCTCAGCTTTGTTTCCTCCACGCCAGGCTTCCTCACGGCAGCACCCATGACGCCAGGGGTCGGCGCGGTCTTTGAGGCCAGGGGGTGGTGTCCTGCGCACTGAGCGGCCATGAGATGCCAGTAGCACCCCCACCCGCGTTGTGACCATCAGAAAACATCTGCAGACATGGCCACGTGCCCCCTGGGGGCAAAAGGGCCCAGGGCTCAGAACCCCTGCAGTCTACCTGTCCCAGGTGCAGGACGCTGGCCTCCCCAGACAGGCAGCGGCCACTTGCCTCCCTCCCACCTCCAGCTACCCACGCGGAGCATCTCCTCGCCTCTCCCAGCAGTGCCACCGCTGGCTGTCCCCTGCTGTCACCAGCCGGCCATCCTAGGTGAATGGCGTCACTACTACACTGGCCCAAGGATGCGCCATGTGCTTCCAGTGTCCAGCTGAGCTATGTCCACTGCCCAAGCAGTACTTTTTCAGCTACACAAGCATTATGAAAACCATGAACCTAATGAAAATAATTCCAGGGAAAACAACTGCAGCTGGAAATCCTGTCCCTGCCCTTCTACCCAGGAACGTGCCTGTCACACCACCATGCCTTCCGTCAGCCGAGCATGTTGAGTAGATGTGGGGCCGCTTTCTCCCTCTTTCCAAAAAGCCCCCCAGGACGTCACCAGCCCCTCCTTCGGGAGAAGGAAGAGCGATGTCTACAAGCAACACGGGCCCCACTTTCTCTTTCCCTCCTTTCCCCGGAGAAGAGCACAGAACGGGCGCGGGAGGAGGAAGCGGAACCACTGCTCAGCATTTCAGATCATCCCCAAAGGGAACCAGAAAATTCTGGAAAAGGCAGGAGAAGATAACGAACAGCAAAGACGGATCCCGTACCCTCACAGAGTACAGGGCCCTGGGACAGCCATGAGGACAGGAGGAATCACCTCGCCCAGGAAGGCCCCTCGAGAACATGGCTCAGCTTCCCAAGGCCAAACTGAGCTCGAGGCTGGGGGTCGCACCCCTCCGTCCCTTGCCACCAGCCACACCTGCACTCTCCCCTCGTGCAGGGCTCTCTGGCGCCAGGCAGCCCCTCCCACCCCAGGCTTGTCTGCTGCCCCCACAACAGGCCCCAATAACTGACCCCGATGGGCCAGGGCCCCTTGCCCAGTGGGCGTACGGCCGGACCACTGTCCTCTCCAAGAGGAAGGCTTCAATGTCCAGCAAGATGAAACCACGGCTGTGCTTGCTAGTGCGCATTCTTATGTATCAAAAAGACAGAAGGAGAAACTGAAGCAGAGGCTCCATGCTTCGCCATTGGCAGGGGCCACAGCTGTCTCTCTGAAGCACACAGACGGATGGATGGGCTGTTTCATAGCAAATAAAGGCGGGAAGCAGCTGAGCCATACCCCCTCACCTGGCATCGAGAATGGGCTGGCGGCCACTGTCTCAGCACACATGGCTGTCACGACAGGCACCAAAGCGTAAGCCATGCTCGTCACTGGGAGGTGGAGGGTGCTTTCCATTCTTTTGTGCCAGCCGGACTTGAAGAGCTAGACCTGCACATCTGCAGATGGGGCCGCCCCGTCTGGCGAGGAAGGCTGGCCGGGGACCACAGGTGCCGCACAGGCAGCACCCGGCAGCAGGGTCTGGTGTAAATATGCACAGGGGCCAGAGAGAGAACACGAATGGCAAAGTGCCATCAGCATCCATCCACAGCGCCTTCCTGCACACCCGCCAGGGGTGCACCCCACAGTGCTCGAATGGGGGGCAGGCTGCAGCCACATCGTGGAAAAGCAAACTGCTTTCTGACTGGCCGGGGCCCGTAGGTGCCTCCCTCTGATTGGCCAATGCCCCAGGCGCTGGTAGGTGCCTCCCTCTGATTGGCCAATGCCCTAGGCACTGGCAGGTGCCACCCTCTGATTGGCCAGCACCCCACTAGGGCTGGCAGGCCAGTGCCTCCCTCTGATTGGCCCATAGCCACATCCGCTTTAACTGCGCTTTTTTTTGTATATATATTAGTTATATATATTAGTTATATAATTAATTATATATAAACTAGTTATATATAAATATATATAAATATACATAAAATTTATATATATAAATATATATTTATACGAATATATAACTATATATACATAAATTAGTTATATATAAATTAGTTATATATAAATTGTATATAAGTTATATAATTAGGCCAATTAATTTCTTTCTATGTATAGTAGAGACGGGGTCTCACTCTTGCTCAGGCTGGTTTCGAACTCCTGACCTCGAGCAATCCTCCCGCCTCGGACTCCCAGAGTGCTAGGATTACAGGAGTGAGCCACCGCGCCCGGCCTTTAACTGCGCTTTGCTGGACAAAAATCGCGCCTGTTCAGCTGTCTGTCTTGCCCCCTGCACCAGAGGCTCCTTGGAGGGCAGAGGCGGCTCCTCCGCTGCTCAGCTGTGCACCCGCGAGGGCCAGACTCGTGCTGGAGGTACGTAAACGCTGCCGGGCAAAACTGCTGACACACCCACTTTCTTCATACGTGCTCCCTCTGCACACCTGCACGGGAAGAGTCCACCTGGAGCAGCACAAGGCACCGCCGGCGTCCCCACGGCACGAGGGTGGCAGTCGCTCCAGGCCTCCCGCTTAGGTTGCAATGCTCGCCCTTTCTCACTGGGAGATCGCTGCTTCTCCAGTGCCAGCGTCAGAGTTTTTCAGCTTAAGTCACTCCCCCGCATGCATGTATTTTGATGTCACTTTGTGGCATTTATTTACAAAAAGTGGGGGACCACCAGAATCCCTGCCGATGAGGTGTGGCAGGAAAGAAAGGGACACAAGAGGGATTCTCCCCCAGAGAGCACAGGCCCCTGGAACAGAAGACAGGGGCATCCTCCATTTCGTGGACGGAGACGTCCCTGCACGCAGGCTGGGCTCCCGCCCCCGGGGCTCCGAGTCATCAAGTTTTGAGAAAAGTGGGTCAGACTGTGGTTCCATTTCTTAGGTCTGAGTCACCAAAGGATGGTGACATTTGCTGCTAATGTGGGGTTATTACTTAGGTTGAGAATCTTCCAGAATAACTATTGTGCTGATAGGAAGCTGATGGCTGAGACTGTCTGACACGGACGACACAGGGTGGCCTGCCTCCCCTACACCGCGCAGGCGACATGCGTCCGTCCACTCACTCTGCGGACTCCAGCAGCCTCAGGCTGGGCTGACTCGGAAACAGCACCTGAGCCGGCTCAGCTCCCTCCGCCCGGCCTGGAACGCACACTCTGAACTGGGTCCCAGCTCAGGCTCAGAACCTCGGAGTGAGTGACCCGAGGAACTCACCGGTGGATGCTTTCTGTTACCTGTTCTCCCTCTTACCTGTGAGGGAGGCACCCCGCGCCCTTCTCCGCACAGAGAGGGAGCCCAGGCCAGCGAGCAGAGGGCCGAGACCCCATAACCGCAGCCTCCAGCTGCACTGCAGCCCCTGGGTCGTGACAGTGACAACAGCGGCTCTTGCTGTGCTTACAGGGGCATGCACTGAGCCCTCACAAAACTCCCGCTGCAGCTGTACCATCGCCCCCTTCTCACAGTGGGGAAACTGAGGCACAGGTGTGTGTGTGAAATACACAGCTGGGAGGAGCTGGAGCCAGGACAGGAGCCCAGGCTGTGTAGCCAGGCTGCCCGCCCTTCCCGGTCACGCCATACCCGGGTCTGCGTGCCGTGTCCCGTGGCAGCTACAGCCCGGCCTGCGACCAGGGCCAGAGCAGACTCCGCCTCCAGGCTCTCGAGATCCAAGAGCCAGGCCAGAAAGTTTCAAACTAGCCATTTGGCAAAGTGCTGACACCAGATGAGTCGGTTCAATGGGAGAATATAAATAGAGGGGAAAGCAGCAGCTATGCTATAACATCGCCCTCCTGTGAGCAAACGCAGACACATCAAGTTGCAGGAGCCTGCTGGCCCAGCCTGCCCTGCGGCAGAACCAGAGCCGTGTGGTCACCCAGAGGGCTCCTCGGCCACGTATCAGCTCTTGCTCTCGCATCCGGCAGGGGGTGGGGCCCGGTGAGGAGAGAGACATCACCGTGCCATGAGCTCCCCAAACACACTGGGCCCTGTATGCACACGCAAGTCAGGACAGCCCTGTGAATACATGTGCATGAACATGCACGTGCGTGCACACTCACACACATAGTATACCCACAAATACACACACAGACGTGTCATACGCACAGACACAAAAACACACAGGCACACGCAGACACATGGATCACACGCCATGCAAACGTGCACATTATACGCACATGCACTTACCCGAGTACAGCCCTAGCATCAGCTTATCAAGCATTTCCGCACGCATGGCCTTGCGTGACCTGCTCGAGGACCCCATGGGGTTACGTGGGACAGTGCACCCACCGTGCAGACGGACGGTGGATCAGAGCCCTCGGGGGTCCCACCAGCGGCCAGTGCCGCCCCGTGCCCAGGCACGCCTCCCTCTACTGTGCTTCGGAACAGCTGTGTGACGAGGATTACTGAAGCACTGTGCCTTGTCCTTTTGCAAACACACCACTCGAAACAGGAGTTGCGGTCATGCCCTGCACTCACGGGGTGCTCACGGCAGGTCAGGCGCTCCACGGAGCAATTTGCGGGTATCGCCACAATGAACCTTCACAGCCACCTCTCAAATCCTCCCCGTTTTCAGGAGGGAAGAACTGCAGTGCGGAGACTTAGCCCAGCCCAGCCAGCCCAAAAGCCTCACAGAGGCGGCGAAATAAAGTCTGCACATTACGGGCTACGACTGCCCATGCTACCCCGGGGCTCAGCAGCTGGTTGTCAAGGAATGTCCCCTCCCACATCTGACCACCTGACATCCCGCACAGGTACCCCCAACTGTCACCAGAAGCCCTGCATCCCAAGCCGAGGCTGTCTGTCACCTGTCTTAAGGGCTGTGCAGACTACTCTCGCTGTGCCGGGGGCCTCCCGCCCAGTGCAGGGCAGTGGGAGGAGTGGGGCAGAGAAGGGGTTAATGAAGCGCCCAGGACCCACCCCTGGCTTCCCCTGGTGGCACTTGCGTTCTCCTGGCAAGGGGCTCCCAGGGCAAATGGGTGCTAGGGCGCCGGCAGCCAGCCGTGTTAACAAGGGGCTTTCCAGGCATGGGAAGTGGCCCGGGAGAACTCTGGGACAGGGGTTGGAGTGTCCTGCCAGGAGGGAGGGACAAAGGGCGAGATTAAAACCAGAAGTGGACGAGGGCCAGCTAAGGAGACTCCTTTCTGCATCAAAAGGAAGGGTAGGCCAGTGCACCGTCCCCGCCTCCAGGAAGCCCCCCAGCTCTCCCCAGGGGAGGCCACGTTCCCAGACGTAGAGTATTGTTTTAAACAGTACTCAGCGTGTCCCATACAGGCCACAGTGTCTGCCTGTCAGACTGGGTGCCCGGGAGAGAACGAGGGGTCCCCCCCTTGCCCCCGTGAACCTCTGTCTCCCCATAGCCCCCAGGCCCCGAGGACGCCTGCAGAGGCCTCTTTAGCCAAGAGGAGGGGACTGTGGCCAATCAGGTCCCTCCTCTAGAAGGCACTGGAGTAAAAAAATAAAAATAAAAAAATAACTGGGAGGGAGGGAAGGAAGGAAGGGGTCAAGGAGGGAAGGTAGAAAGGAACCTGGACTCCCTGTTGGCCAAATGGAACACGTCCCTCAGGGCCTGTTCAGCCTGGGCCCCAGGCCCAGCCTGCGCTCAGGGCTCTGGGCCTCTCCCCGGGGACGCGATAAACAGATGTGAAACGAGATGACAGAACTCCAACAAGGCTAAGAGTGGTGTGCCAGGCAGGAGGGCAGACAGACCTGCCCGGGGTCCCTCTGTCCCCGCCAGGCCCGTGTGAGGACCCAGCGAGAAGATGTGGCTGGTGCTCATCACAGGCCGGGCAAGTGCCAGAAAACCCATCCCATATGTCACTGTCTCCAAAGGCTCTTCCCAGAGCCATGTGACGTGACAGGGAGGGACAGATCCCGAGAGGCTCCCGAGTGGGTGCCCTGGGGGGAGTGGGTGACTCATGCTTGGCCTCCAAGGGCTGCTCTCTGTCACCGTTAGCAAGTGGGGTGCACGGTCTGCTCCCCGCACCCCCTGCTCCAGCCCACAAAGTCTCTACCCCAGGAGGACGGGACGGGGCGGTCCGGGCAGGAGACGGGCCAGACAGCTGGGAGGCAGGGACCAGGCTGGCATCAGCTGTGCTCCGCTAAGGGCGTGGCGGTGGGGAGAGTCCAGAAATATCTGAAGGGTGGGGTGAAGGGGCCGGCTCTGGCCAGCACCCCAGAAACAGCCTGGGAGCAGCATCTCTGTAGGAGAGACAGAGAGCCTGGCAGCAGAAGGACTCTCCTGCCCGGGGACACTGCTGGGTGGTTGCAGCCCTGCCCGGAACCACAACTCCGAGCCCTCGGGCCACTGAGATCTGGACCAGAGGAGGGAGGGGGGCTGCAGGGCTGGGGGAGTCACCGGGCTTCCTACCCCTCCCACCTCTGTTCTTTCATGGGGAGCAGGAGGGAGGGGGAGAGGATGGAAAAGGATGTCTTTCCAGCCAACTTGATTGAGTCAGAGGAAATTTAACCATTTGCTATCTGTCAAGTCTCACAAAACTTGGCCGACTCTCCCACAAATTATTGCAAAAAGCGGTCACGTGACCGGAGTCTACCAATGGCGTACCAAGGAGATGACCTCAATTTCCAAATATTGGGGTCATGTTTCATTTCCCATACTCTCCTTCCCCGTTACAACGTTAAGCAGCCCCAAATGCAATCTTACTTTTCATTCCTTCACACACTTGGCCTAGAAGGAGGTAGGAAAAAGAGCCGTGTTCAGAGAAAACTCGGAAAACATCTGGCAAGTCCCAAGACGGAGAGAAGAAAAGGCCGGCGCTGGGGACCTCCCCCTCGCCTGCATCTGGCCACCGCGCGCTGAGGATGACTTCCAAGCGGTCCCACCCTGGCTGGCAGAGAGGGGTTTGCAGAGCCCACCAGGAAAAGCGGCTTCTTCACGGGCTTCTAAACGTCTGTTTTGAGAAAGACAAAATGTCCAGCTGCACAGCCAGCTGCCCGGTGCCATCCTGGCGGCTCCACAGACAGGGGGGGAGAAGGGGGGCAGGAGTGAACACAGGGTCCCCCCCCCACACTGCACCGCCAGCCCCGGCCTTCTGGGTCATGATTCCCCTGCAGGATTCCCTTCTGAGTCCCTGGGGAAAACCCCACAGGGGGCACTGAGACAGGGCCAAGTCCCGGAGCAATGGCGTGGCCCCCTGACCACATCCTCCTCCTCCTCCTCCTCCTCCTCCTCTCCACTCCACTCTTCTGTGAACCTCTATTGTCCCCCACCTTCAACTAACCCCTGGGGAAACGCAAGGCCAGTTAGCCCAGGGTCCCCGGAGAGTTGGTGGCAGCCCTGGACAAGACCCCAGGTCCTGGGAGCCAGGTCGGGCTCCTCACTCCTCCCCGGCAGCCCCGAGCAGCCCCACACCCTGACTCCCCAGGCACACCAGCCCAGCAAGCACTGACCGTGCCAGGAAAAAAAGGAAAAGAATCTCCTAATTGGCAAGCGGGACGCGGAATGATTCTTCCCGCTTGTCTTCCCATCGCAAAGTAGGGAAAGCAGCCTGCTCCCTGGGGGACAGCTAGCTGGCCCAGCTGGCCACAGAGCCCACTGTCCCTTCTCTTGGAACCAGAAGCTCTGAGCCTTCATCCCCTCACCTTCCAGGGCATTGGGCTCTGATGTTTGAGGGTCTGTGAAGATCCACCCCAGAGCTACCACCCAAGGTGACGCCTGGGAAAACACACCCCCAGCAGGTAGCTGTGCCAGTGAGTCGGAACTGTGAGAATGCAGGCAGGGCACAGTCAGCACCCGCCTGGCGGAACCCCCCCCCCAAGGAAACGGCGCTCCTTCCAAGGGCTGACCCCTGGCAGAAGGAATCCCACATCTGCATGTCATCCAGACCACGCACAGCCCTGCCTCCAAGACCAGCTCCTGGCTCTGCTCCAGGCATACAATCTCTGCGCAGGGAACCTAAGAAAAGCTGCCTCCCCGGGTACAGGAGGTCTGGGGCTGTGGGATTGGGAGTAGGGCTGGTCTTCCGCCCTGCAAGGCTCCCAGTGCTACTGAGCACTAGGCGGCCAGGACTGCGAGAAACCCTGGCCCCAGGGAGAGCAGGGAGCCAGCCCAGCCTAGAGGGAGAGCGCGCCTGGGGCAAGTCCAGCGCTGGGGGCCGAAGCTTTAGGGATTCCCCCCACCCCGGGAGCCCTGCGGGAAGAGTCCAGATTTGAGGACGGTGACTCTAGGGGGCGGCCCTGTCCGGATTTCAGCAGAGGAAGTTCTGCTGTGGGCTGTGTGGGCAGAGCTGGGCGCCTGTGATGTGGGAGGGAGAACGCAAGGTTTCGGGACAAAAGTTTGCCCGCCTCGCGGACAACCCCTGTGGCCGGTCCAGCTCGCATCCCCACCCGGCCCGTGCGTTTGGGGACTGTGGCGGCGCGTCTCCCCTCTGGGCCCCCAGCCAATGGCATTCGCTGTCTCGGCCGTGCATTCCACAGGCCAAGGGGGAAAGTTCGCAGGCGCGGAAGAGGCGGGCGAAAGCGCCGGGGTTGACAGCGGCGCCCCGGCCGCGCGCGCCCCGTCCAGCAGCCCCGCGCCCCCGCGCCCTTACCTGCGCGGCTCGGAGGCGGCGCCCACAGCAGCAGCAGCAGCAGCAGCAGCGGCAGCGGCGGGGGCAGCAGCGGGGCGCCCGGGCGGCGCGCTTTCCAGCGGGTGTGGACGTCCATGCCGGCGGGGCGCGGGCCGGGGCGCACGGGGACGCACGGGGGCGCGGGGCTCGGCCCGGGCGGCGGACTCAGCAGGGACCGCGCCACTTCAGGAGGGCATGGGGAGCTCGGCGCCTGCCCGTTCTCCTTTGTGACGGCGGCTCTTCTGGAAGGGGCGGCTGGCGCGCTCGCCCACGGGCGGGAGGGCTCGATTCTGGCCCGCGGGGCGGCCGGGACCCCGCTTGGCTCGCTCACCCTCGCCGCCGCCTCCTCCTCCTCCCGCAACCCCTTCTCGCCTCCTCCTCGCCGCCGCCGCCGCCCCGCGACCCGCTCCCCGTGGGCGCTCCGCTCGAGTGAGGTCCTGCGCCAGCCGCGGGGACGAGGAGTGCGGACCTCGCCTTGGGCGCCGAGCACTTTTTTCCCCCTTTCCTCCCTCCCTCTCTCCTGGCAGGCAGCCGCGGAGGCTGTCGATCCCCGAGGCCCGCAGCAAATCAGAGCCCGGCGCTGCAGCTCGGGCCGGCCAGCCCCCGCCTCCCACTGGGCGCCGCGGGCGAGGGGTGGGGACAGCGGGCGAGTCGCGGCGAGGAAGGGGCTGGCCCGGGGCGGGAGCGGACGTGGGGCGGGCGCGGCGCCCCTGCTCCTTCTCCGGGCGGGCGGCGGCCCGGGGCGGCCTTGGGGCGCAGCTGCCCACCCAGGTCCCCCACTCTTCCCTCCCCAGGTGCCCGCACCTGGCCGAGCGCCAAGACCCAGTGCGGAGGGGCGGCAAAGTTTGATCTCTTGGAGCTCGGAAAGAAAGAGCTGCGGCTCACCCCGCCTAACTTTTTCATTAACGGGGAGGAACTCAGTGCTCCTCTTCTGGGTGGAGACTAAACTTCCACTCCAGCCAGATCGGGGCACCCAAGACTGTGGCGACGTGTCAACCCGGACAGGGGACCTTCCACCTCCCTCTAAACTGCAGATTGACACGGGACCCCAGTTAGGGTCTCCCGTCCCAAGAGGTCCCAGGCCTCCGTGTACTTGGACACCGAACATCTGGGTTATTATTCAGGCGAAGTTTGGCTCTGCTGTCCGGCCCTCCCCCCAGACCCTTTCCCCTGGCTCCTGCCTACTCCCTGGTGGCCTCTCTGCAATAAAAAGGAAACCAAAGAAGACATCCCCTCTGGGAGTTGACAGCTGGCTCAGCAGAGGGCATTCCTGATCTGCTGCCCTGGGGGAGGAGCCTCCAGGCTGCCCCTCCCGCCTGCACCGCTGCCAGCCCTCTGCAGAGGTCTCTATGGCAGGAGGCCTGCCCCGCCCTGGGTGCTGGGTGGGCGTCTCCCCCTCGGACTTCCCCAAGCCCAGGGGGCCTCTCTCTGCACAGCCTGCTGCAGCCTGACCCGCACTTCTTCCCGGAGGGCTGCAGGGTTGTTGTTACAAGGAGGAATGGAAGTGAATTAAGACGGCTTTTCCCAACCCCAAGCCATCCCCATCCCCTTTGAGCAAACAATCCAGCCAGCAATGCCAGACAGGGCCGGGACTCCCCTCTCCAGTTACATCTCCAGACTGGCCGTGAAATTCCTCAAATGCCCTCTAATCCCCAACGTTCTGGAAACAGGAGACGAGGAAGGCAGGCAGAGGTTAAGTGTGCTGGGATGGCCCTGAGCTGGCTCCTGAGCGGGGTGGCAGGCAGGTCCCCGGTGCTCGCTAGTGGCTAAGCTTTCAGCCTCAGAACCTGCCACATGTGCGCCTGCAGGTGTTCCGTGTTGCACAGGACGAGAATGAGAAGGTCTGCACGCACGACAAGGAGGGTGCTCGACATACGTTCTGCCAAGCAAAAGTTATATTTGGTTTTTAGATTTCTTTGTTATTTATTTTTTACAACTTGTATAGATCATATATGTGATGGAGGAAATGTGTGTGTATGTGAGTTGAGAGCGTGTGTGTGTGTGTGTATGTATATGTTGAGTGTGGGGGGTGTACATGCGTGAAAGAAGTGCGTGCATGTGCGTATGTGTATGTGCCTGGGTGTGCATGTGCGTGCATGTGTGTGCATGTATGTGTGCATGTATGTGTGCATGGTGAAGGGGTGCGTGTGTTGGATAAGCTGTGGCACTGGTGCTTTTGTTCCCTGTGCCCCTCAGTGAGTGAGCAGTTCCATCTAACACTCCCTGACACCAGCCCACGTGGCCCCTGCAGTGTCCCCACACCCACCAGCAAAGAAGGCCAGCTGTCCCCTAGAGACAGGGGTGCTGACACAGGTCAGTGGCCTGATTATCAGGAGAGAGTGCAGACTCTCTGATCCCAGCCTTCCGAGTGTTGTCCTTTTCCCCCAAGGACACCTGGGTCTCCTTTTCCAGCAGTCATACGTGTGCATCGGTGCTGGTCAGCCAGCCCTCCGGACACCCGTAACTCAGAACTGGCCTCTGAATTTTGGCCTGGGTTAGCACACCTAGTCCCTCAAGAGCTGAAAGCCAAGTGACCACCCCAAGGTACTCCCAAGATTTGACCTCCCAGCAACAATGCAGCCGGGACAGAGGCATTTTATCCTCTCCTGTAGAGCATTGGCTTGGCCACGACAGCAAATGTGCTTCCACCCTCATCCGAGCCTGCAGTGGGGCAGAAAGGCAAGTTTCTACCCCACCAGGTAACTCAGAGAAAAGTCCCCAGACTCTGCGGCCTGACCCAGGACAGCACGAGGTGGCTGTGACTGCAAGGGTGAGGACTGGGATTGCATCGGTGGCATATCCGCCTGGTAGGGGACCTCAGAGGGCTCACAGAAGTGCGGGCGGCAGACCAGGGATGCCCTCTGCTCAGCCGGCTGTCAGCTCCCGAAGGAGCTGTCTTCTTTGGTTTCCTCTGCATTGTGAGCAGCGCCTCCCACGTCACGCCTGCACGTGCAACAGTAGGGCATGCTGTTGGCGTTTGTCGGTGCACAGTTGGGAAAACTGGCGGTCACAGAGGGTAAGGAACTTCCCAAGGTACCGACTCATCCATAGGAGAGTCTGGATTGGAACCCGGGTCTCCCCGCTCACAGCCCAGCACACATGCTGCCTGTCTCCACACGTCATCCGGACCAGACACCTGCCCACAGACCATCCTGCCCGGACTCGGGCACCAGTGACTCGGGGATGTTGTCTCAAATCCCACATCCCCCTGCGCCCTCCCACAGCAGATTAGACGGAGTACTCAGAAAACGGTTTGCTGCACAGGCTCCTCGCTCTAGGGAGTCTGCAGTGAGCCAGGCGCCTGAGCCCCTTGCACGCTGGCCTCACGGGCAGTGGCGTGACTCCAACACCCGCGTGGGGTGGCCCGTGGTGTGCACGTGTGTCTTCCTCTCTTCTCTAATTCATCCCACTTTCCCGTCCAGGCCCTCCCTGGGCACCGACTCCTGCGTGGCGCTGGCCATGGGAGGGGCCGCCCTGCTCCAGGACCCTCAGCCCCGCCGCCCACACCCTGTGTGTTTCCCATGGCACCTGCAGGGAGCGGGGCAGGCGGGTGTGCCCTGCACTTCGCTCCCGGGGGCTGCCCGCCCAACTTCCCTTCCCTGCCCTGTTTCTTCTCATTTACTTCGTAAGCCGTGATGCCCGAGAGGGCACCCCTGGCAGGCAGCGAGCGTTGCCCTCTCATGGAGCTGATGGCCCCCACCCATCCTAACGGGTCACACCAGCCTCCCCGAGTCACTGCCTGGCAGGAAATGGCCAGCCCCTCCCCAGGGTAAAGCGCTCGAGGGGGGACCAGGCTCTCCCTCACCTTCCCCCGGGCGAGAGCTCCAGCCCCGAGGAGGAGGCGGAGGGAGCCAGGTAGCCCGTCTTCGTGGAGCGCCTGGATGCAAGTGTTTGCTTGCCCTCCAGGAGTTCATGGTCCACTGAGGCGGGCCCGGGAGGGCCGGGCCGAGTGCCTGGAGCTGCCCACGCTGTCCCAAGAAGGGGACACCTTAGGGCACGAGTTCCCCCGTGCTGCCCAAGGAGAAGCCTCCAAACCTGCATCCTGCACCGGTGGCCGCAGCCGCATCCTTCAGCTGGCGTCCTGGGGGCCGGCCAACTCCCGAGTCACACAGACTTCCAATAGCAGCCCAGAGGCCCAGACATGAGCCATGCGACCTTGGGCAAATGAGTTCCCCTCTCTGAGCCTCAGTTTGTTAGCTGTGAGCTGGGAACAAGGAAACTGACCTCTGGGGACCCCTGTGAAGCTCAGATGAGAAGACAAGGAGGAAGGCCTGGCTGGATGCTGGGTGCTGGTTGCTGGGCATCCCCTCCCTCCCCTCTGCCTACATCCTGAAGCTGGACGCTCTTCTGCCCCTGACCCTCCAAGACTTCTGTTCTCCCTCCAGGGCATGCGTTTACCTGCATTATCTCACTCAGTCCAGCAGCAACCCTTTGAAATAGGAAGAAACGGAGGCTCAGGGAGGTCAAACTATTCGCTCGAGGTTGCACAGCCAAGCCCAGACTGGCTCCCAGATCTTCCTGACCTGGCCCTTAGCCACCGTGCGCCCCTGCACCCCACAAGCGGCGTGGACCAGGGAGGACCTGAGGGATGGCCAAGGCAGAGGGCGAGTCCCGCTGGCTGCAGAAGTCCCGACCCCATGCCACCCCGGTTTGCCTCTGACCCCTCGGCCTTGACCCAAGCAATGCAAGCTGCGGCTTCTCAGCAGAAAGGGGCCCCTGCTCTGCCCACAGAGACCCAGGACTGTCCTTCCGTGCCGGGGTATGGGGAAGAAGGGAGCGGGCCCCTTGAATCCCAGTGTCGTCTCTGAACAGCTACGTGAAAAAGTGACCACGTTCAAGGCCTCGGACAAAGCGTGTCCCTTGTCACCTTGTTTTTGAGCATTCTCGTCCTGCGTCCTCCCAGTGGAGGAGAGGATGGGGCGCCGAGGGCAGCTCCTGGGGCTGCCGGGCTCCCGTGCCTGAGTCGCCCGGCTGCCGTGACAAGGCGCCGCAGGCTGGGTGGCTTGAACAACAGGAATTTATCCTCTCGCAGTCCTGGTGGCTGGAAGTCCAAGATCCGGGTGTGGGCAGGGCTGGTTCCACCTGAGGCCTCCCTCCCTGGCTCATAGATGCCACCTTCTCCTGCGTCCTCGCCTGGTCGTCCCTCTGTGGGTGTCTGTGCGTTACTCTCCTTTCTTACAAGGACACTGGCCAGATGGAGGACGGCCCACACTGATGCTCCCATTCTAACTTAAAAATCTCCTTGCAGGCCCTGTCTCCAAATGGTCACACCCCGGGGCCGTGGTGGCCATGGACTCTCGGGGGTTCGAGTCAGCCCGTAACACGCCCGCAAACCCCACCTCGCCGGCCTTCTGCAGAGACCCGGGATTGAGGGGCTCTGCTTTCCGGGACAATAGGGCCTTTTAGCTACCTAAGGCCCCCTCCTGCTGCGTGGGGGCAGGGGTCAGGGGGTGGTGACCTTGTCCAGCAGGAGGGACCTCCGACTGAACGTGCTGCCACTCTGGCCACTTGTCCCCTTTAGCACATGGCACTGAGCCTCTCCTTGGTGTCACTGTCCACCCGGGGGTGAGAGTGGGGCTGCGGGGAGGGCCCAGAGCGCAGGTTCAGACACAGCCGCCTCTTCTGAAAGGCTCCCAGCCCGATCCAGAGCCTCCCTGTCTTCCTCCTTCCCCACAACTTGCCCGTCCTTTTCTGTGAATGGGGTGGGCCCCAGGCAGCACCAGGAGCACCCTCTTAGCTGGATGTGGAGGGGCACAGGTGAATAAATTGGAGGCTTTGTGACAAGTGTTTCTGAGAGCAGGTGTACACAAGGGCAGGTGTGCACAGGGCCAGGCGTATAGGGGAGCAGGTGTGCACAGGGGCAGGTGTGTACAGGAGCAGGTGTGCACGGGGGCAGGTGTGCATGGGGGCAGGTGTATAGGGGAGCAGGTGTGCACAGGGGCAAGTGTGCACCAGGCCAGGTGTGCACAGGGGCACACAGTCAAGCACTGTCAGTGGGAAACAGGCCTTGGGACCCTGTGTGGTCTGGTCTGTGCTCCCTCTGCCTCTGGAGAAACAGCCGCAGGTCCGACATCGGCCCACCTGAAGTCTGTTCACCATCAAGACGCGAGAGTGAGTGAGACTGAGTGGACCCAGCTGGGAAGGGCCCCGGGCCCTAGTCCCAGAGTCCACACTGAACCCCAGGGCCCACGGTTCCGTCTACACTGCTGTGGGCTTAGCTAAAATGGTTTGTGCATGAACCCCTCCCCGGTGCCTGAACCTCCACCAGGTTAGCAGGGGTTATGGATTTTAGGGGGGTGACTTCAAGGGGGCTTAGGAAGTGAAGGCCTCTTCCTTCCCCCCACCCCAGCCTCCCCGATCCCAGAGTGGAGCAAACACTCTCTTCCCCTCCCAGAGCTCCCAGCCAGGACCCCACGGCGCCGGGCCTCGGCCCAGTCAGTCGCACCCACACCAGCGAGACCAAACCTACACATCTAACGGGGGCTGGAGCAACTGTTGGGGGGCCAGGAAGCAAGGCTCTCACCAGCCACGGCTGGGGAGCCAGCCCCCACCGTGGAGTACAGGGATATCAAGCATAAGTCACCAAGGACCCAGGGCTGTGACACGGATGGGGAACGCAGCCCTGTGTCCCCACGTCGCACAGCTGTGCCCACGTCCTGTCCGTGAGGGCCTGGCGTTACTGGGCCTGTGAATGTCCCATCAGCTGCCAAGTAAACCTCCCAAAACGTTGGAGTTTCCAGGCGAAACCGCCCACGACAAGCACCAAACCAACTTTAGACATACAGATGAGTTGCGGTAACCCAGACAGCGTGTACCTTACTCATTTTGCGCACTGCGACTGGCTGGGCAGGCACCTCCAGGACACGGTTCACAGATCAAGGTGGCGCTTGCAGCCCAGGAGAAACGCCGGCTGGAGAGATCCCCGTCGACTCTCCTAGAGCCCCGTCTGCACAGGAGGAGCGAGACGCCCCAGGGGCCAAGGGGATCGTCCAGATGCACACAGCATTTCTAGGGTGTCTGTGACCTGCCCCACATGGGGGGCCCCCTGGATTGTTCCTGGCACAAGCACCCATGGACTCCCGAGTGGATGGCCCCCTGGGTGTCTCACCCGGGACTCGAGGCTGCGGCTTCCCCAGTCCAGCCGGAGCCCTGCTCTGGAAGCCGGGGCAGCTGCACACCCCGCGCAGGTTGCTATGAGGGACACCTGAGATGCCTTGTGGCTGCTTCCAGGCACAGAGGAGGTGCTCAGGAAAGGCTCCACCTGCCCCCATCCAAGGACTGGTTGTGGGAAGGTTCGAGGTCCTGTCGCCTTGCTGGGATGTGGGTCAACTGTGAGGGGCCATCCCTGCTCCAGGGCCCTGCAGGAGGGGCTCTCTGAGGCTGCCCTCGAGCCCACACCAGCCTCGTGTCCAGAGCCCCCAAGGAACCCCAAAGTCTCAGCGACAGGTGGCTGCAGGGCTCGGGGCAGGCACTAGCGGAGGGGCAGCAGCAGGTGTAGGAGCACATCCCAGGCCCATCCAGGGAGAGGAGCCACCCCAGGGGAGGTGACATCGCAGCTCAGACCAAAAAGGACACAGAATGGGGCAGCTCAGGGTTGGTACTGGCCCTCCGGTTGCCACCCTGGACTCTCCTCGCAACTGCAGAGGGAGGGCCCGTGCCAGGCCCAGAGGAAGGCGCTCGGGGGCGCGCGATGGAAAGGCAAGCAGAGGCCCTGGGGGCCCCTGGGGGGCTGGAGGCGGGCGGGTGGGCTGTGGGCACAGGGCAGGCCACACCAGGCAGGGGGTCTGGACTTGTGCCACGGGGAACAAGGACGTGCAGAGGGCTTAAGAGGACAAGGCTGTGTCAGAACTGCATTCTGGAAAGATCTCTGACCTCCCTGTGGAGAATTGCTTAGAGGGACAAGATGTGGGTGCCTAAGTCAGAGGCAGCCGTGGCTTCCTGGAGCGGGGAGCGGGAGAGGGGAGGGCGGGCAGCAGACGTCAGCGCGGACGGACTTGCCAGGAGTGAGGGCCCGCCCTTGTCCATCGAGGCCTTCTCCTGGGACACGGCCAGCTGCCGAGTGTGCAGGTCAGGCACTATGTGGCCCCTCCAGCGCCCACAGGAGGTAGGCACCGCCCCCCCCCGCCCCCACCTGTTCTCAGACTGGGAAGAGTGGAAGGATGGAGTTCCAGCCGGGACCTGGCCCCCACATGAGCACCTCCTCTCCTAGTCCTCCAACCCCACCTCCGCCTGGCCCCGAGAGGGAGTCCAAGACCACTGCTCCTGTTCAACAGACAGAAACACCAAGGCCTGGAGAGGGGACTGCCTTGTCCCAGGTGGCAAACTGGCGTGTCCAGCCAGGTCTGTCCAGAGCTCCCATGCCCACTGTGGAGTCCAAGCAGGCGTTCTTCCCCCGCCCCCCGAGAAGCAGGGCTGCCTGCTGTTCACACCTGCGTCCTGGAAACACGTCCCAGCCCAACTTCAGTGAAGCCCCCTCCAAAACCACCCCCTTCCTTGCAGCCCCAGACCGGTTCCTCAGCATGGTGCTAAGAGGTGTCTTAGATCTGTGGTCTTATCCTCCCCCCACCGATGCCATGTGGCAGGACCCGACAGACAAGACACCCAGGACCTAGGACGTCAGGTGGCTTGTGGGGGCATCGTACTGCGAGGACCCGGGTCCCCCGAGTGCAGGGAGCCCACCTGGACCTCCCTGGTTTGGGGCTTCGCCGTGGGATGCACGTTTCTGTGCAGGGCACACCTGGGGGGTAACTGGAGCCTCGTTCAGGACAAACCTCTGGGTGTTTCACTCACGTCCCACGAGCTCACGCCCTGCCTCTCAGGGCGGTGGGGCCATTCCGGGCCGGACGCTGTTCCGGCAGGCTGCTCAGTGGAACCAGCCGAGCCTATTTCTGAAAGCTCCAGTCTGAGGGCCCTGGCAGCTTCGTCTCTGTCCTCGCTTTCATGTTCTGGAGATGCCACAACAAAGTTGCTTAACACAACAGAAATGCTTCTCTCCTGGTTCTGGAGAAGTCAAGACAGAAGTGTCCAGGGCCATGCTCCGGGGCCCCTCCAGAGGCTGGAGGGAGGGTCCCCACGACCTCCTCGGTGTCCCTGCAGACACCCCTGCGTCTTCCCGCCTCGTTGTCCTCGGCATGTGCCTGCCGTCGGTCTCCTCCGCCTCCCTCCTGCACGGAGGCTGCGATGGCACTCGGGGCCCGCCTGGCGGGTCCAGGGCGACCTCTGCCTCTCAGGGTCCTTAACTCGACCCCATCTGCCAGGCCTTTCCAAGCAAGGTGGCGTCACACCTCCAGGGTTAGAGCGCGGCCCTACATTTTCGGCCACCGTGCAGCCCACTGCCGTCCTGGACACGATGAAACAGGCCCGCGTGCCCATGCACTCCCGCCCCCGGGGGCCGGGAAGATGGCGGGGCAGCGACAGCCACGGCTGGGAACGAGGGGCCAGTGGTTCCTGCTGCCCAGCCAGGTCCCGGGGCAGAGACCCGTCCCCAGCAGGAGGGCGCAGGCTGGCAACGGGACAGGGGGCTGGGGCGGAGGCCACCCGTGATGGCCCGTCGCTCCGGCGAGACACATGCCGTCTGGAACTGTTGTTTTTTCCAGTAGCCTCCAGTCTTATTTGTTTTCCTTTGTAGTCCTGAACCCATGTTTTCAATGGAACTATCTCCCAGATTAGATTCTCTTCCATAAGAGGAATTTAAAATGAGTCTCCCAACTGAAGTCGAACCCAGGAGTCGTATTTATTCCGTCCTCAGAATCGCTGGGCCTGGTCCGCCGTGGGGGGCTGCCGGTGACTGCGCAGCTCAGGGCAGGAGGAGGAGGAGGAGGGAGACCCACGCACACGGGCCTCCCACCCTCCTTAATCCCCGCTCCCCCCGCACCCCCGTGACTCGAGCAGCAGGCAGCTTGCAGGGGGCTCCCACGCTCGGGGATTGGAGCACTCAAGGCCACCGAGTGCCCAGGTCGAGGGGCCGGGATGGCATTCCGGGCCGTCCCCTCCAGGTGCGTGCTCTTTCCACTCGACCCTCCAGCCCCAGTGGTGCTGCCCGGCGGGCAGCTGACGCCCGGGGCCTGTGGGCGCACAGGACGGGGGTATGCATGGGGAGGGGTGGGGACCCGGGGAAAGGCTGGCTGTGGTGGCCACACTGGGTCCCAAAGAGGGGTTCACATCCCAACCCCTGGAGCCCGGGAACAGGAGCTTGTTTGGGAAAGGGGCTTAGGCAGGTGCGAGTGAATTAAGACTCTGAGGTGCAGAGGTCACCCCGGGCTGGCCAGGTGGGCCCCAAATGCTGTCACCATGTTCTTACAAGAGGAGGCAGGTATTGGAAGGAAGCAGCCACAAGCCAAGAACACTGGAGCCACTGAAGCTGGAGAAGGCAGGGAGGACCCTCCTCTTCCTCCAAGGAGCCCCCAGAGGGAGCGTGGCCCTGCGGCATCCGGACTTCCGACTTCTGAGCTCCAGAGCCGTGGGAGGAGGTACTCTGTCATTTTAGTCACCCAGCTTGTGGCATCATGTCACATGAGCAGCCACAGGGCACGAATGTGCTGTCCGTGGGGGTCTCCCACTCCCCCGTGCAAATGCCCGAAGCTCGGAGCTGTGGGAGCCCAGTGGCCCCCACCGCCAGGCGTGGCAACCTGTCTCCACCCGCCTGCTGCCACCCCAGCTCTCCTCTCCCAGCAGTAACTGCCACCCCCTCTTCTGCTCCCGGGCACAGCTGTCCTGGGGACCCGGCATCGGGAGCTGAGCACCTGTCGTCTGGGGCACCTCAGACTCGCCAACCTGCCTGAGCTCGGAAAGCGCCGGCTCTGCGGCCCGAGTCTGCCGTGCCCATCCGAGTCCCACCTCTCGGCTCAGGAAAGCCCGAGCCTGGTGCCAAGGAGAATGAAACGGGATGTTGTGCGGCGTTAATGAGACCCTGGGCTGGGGCATCTCCGGGCTGCCGCCCCCCGGGGAGACACTTCCCTGCAGCAGGGCGCCCCGCCAAAGCCCCTGCCCGATCAGGAATTTTCCCCGCTTTGAAGCCGTGGGCCGGTGCCAGTTTGGAACATGGCAGTCCAGCCGCTTGCGGGAGCATGAAAGCAACGCGCAGACAGTAAATGCTGGCAGAGGTCGGGTTCTCTTTATTTTTGTCAACAAGGAGATTTGCCCTAATGGGAACCAGCAGCATCCAGGCTGCAGATTTTCCATCCCCCAGGTCCCAGCAGCCCCAGCCTGGCGGCCCACCCCCCACCCCCCTGCAGGGCAGCGGGAGGCTCTGGGGACAGTGGGATGGAGGGAAGGAGCTGGGGACAGGGAGAGCATCCTGGGGAGAGGGGCCACAGCACGCAGCAGGGCCTCCCCCTCTCTCTCCTGGCATCTCCCCCTTCCTGCAGATTGTCCCCGCTGTGGGCTCCGCGGTGCCCCCTGCAGCTCTCTCTCTGCGAACCGACCTAGGGGAGGGTGCCGACACCCCTCCCTCCTTGTACGAGGGAGCCATGCAGAATACATGTGCTTGGGCAAGGTACTGAGCCTCAGTTTCCCTATCTGTAAAATTGGGGGACTCCTGGGGTTCTCATGAGGATTTGGCGAGATAACAGGCGCCCTCACGCCCTGGCCCCCCAAAAAAGGCACCCGACTCCCACTTGCTGGGTGTGTTGGTGGGGCTGGGCCTGGACGGGGCGGGCCGGCAGGGAGGCTCTCAGTCGCACGCGTGTTCCCGACCTGGACGGCCGGCGTGCAGACCGCAGAGGCGCGGACACCGGTCACAACCGCAGGGCTGATAGCAGCCCCTTCCCCACGGTCCCGGGGACCAAGTGGCCTGGAATGGCCTCTCCCTTTGCCCCCCAGACCTGGCAGCCCTAATCTGGACTGTGAGGTCAGTCCTCTTCCCAGACGTCCCTCAGGAGGGTGCGGAGCTGAGCAGCAGCCGGCAGCGAGCGTCTCTTCCCAGCGCTGCGTCCCTGTTGGCCACGGCGGGAGTGCGTACCCCGGAGAGGCGGGCGGACGCTACAGACCACGGCCTCCTCCCAGGGGGTGAGCCCCTGGCCCCTAACACCCTGCGGGGCCCCGGGAGCCGGCTCCCGACGTGGCCTGTCCTCCTGGGGCCCGGCGGTGGCCGCTCTCTGTCTCCCAGCCCTCGCCATGATGTGTCAGCCCTCGGGGGCGGATGGGAAGCAGAACCGTCCCGTTATCCGTTTTAAAAGCCTGGATTTCCTGCGAGGCGGCCATCTGCTCGCTGAAGAAGCCGTCTTCCCCGCAGCTGCCTTGGGAGACTTGGAGGGCGTCCCGTGGGACGGGAGCCGCCCCATGTGGCCGGAAGGAGGGGACACGCACCGCGGGGTGCACGTCTGGGGGACAGTTTCCTCTCTCTCCACGTGCGTCTCAGGCCCAGGCGCCCTCCCCAGCCCCGTTTCTCCAGTCCGAGGCCCCCGAGGCTCCGCTCGCTGACAGCGGGGAGGGACTTTCATGTCGGCAAAGGCCCCTTTCGCCCCATGACTGACGTACCTGACCCCTCTGGTTTCTGCCACCCTGAGGTCCCCCCAGGCAATGCAGAACACGCACCGTCCTTTGCACAGGCCTGGCAGGAATCTTGTGCTTGGTGACCCCACGTCCTGGCCCACATTTGCATCAAATCGTGGAACTCGTAGAACCCCAGGGCCAGGGGCCTCTCGGAGGTGAGCCGGTGAGGCGGCACTGTCAGTGGGTGGCTCCCTGTGTCCCAGCCCCTAGCCGAGGGGCTGCACGGGCACCGTCCCCTGTGGGGACCTCGGGGTCTGGGGCTGCTTAGGTCAGCAGCCAAGCCGTGGCCTTCACTCCCACCCTCGACTGGACGTCCTGCGTACAGAATGTGCCGTTTCGTTCTGTCTTGTTTACTTTTTAAACAAATTTAAACAACGAGTGGTAGATTTAAAACTGGGCCGGCTAGCAGTCTGTGGGCGCAGTGGTCGTGTTTGCCTGACGATGAGTTAATGTCGCAGAGAAAAGATGGGGATTATCCGGGGAACATAAATATTTCTTCTGCTCATTGTTCATGTTTCGCACAATGTTTCAGACACATCGTTTATTTCGTACTTCTCGGGAAGCCCGAGAAGAGAGTCAGGGGGACGTGGGGCACAGAGGCTGCCCGGAACCCCGAACCGCAGCGCCACGCGGGGTGACGCCCAGAGGAGAGATCTGAGCTCGGAGCTCCTGGCCGCGGGTTCAGCCCCATTCCCTGCAGAGCAGCTACGGTGCACGTAACTGATTCTGCGGGTGAGCTTCCGGTATCTGCCAGGCACTGGGCCGTAAAATCGTGTTCCATTCTCGCAGCACCCCTGGGACGTGGACGCCACCAGCCCCCCCACACGCACGGGACCCGGAGCTTAGGGAGGGAGGAGCTGTCCAGGCTGGAGTCCGGACCAAGTCTTCCCGCCCCACGGCCAGCCTTGCTGTCAGTCTGTCTCCACGCCTTCACACCTGCCTTGCTTGGGTAACTGAGCAGCCCTCCCCTGTGCCGAGCCCTCTTGCTGGCTTGCATTGGGTCGGGCCAAGCCCCGCGGCGTGTTAAGGGGGAGGTGCAGGCTCGCGTTCAGACACACACGCAGGTGTGAGGCTGGGAGGGCGCTGGCTGCAGAGCCAGGACGGCCCACGGGGTCAGCGACGGCCCGACGCAGTGGCGACCTACTTTCCCTCTTCCTCTCCGGACGAGACTGACTGCTCCGTAGAGACTGTGCCCCCGTCCGCGGCACCGCGGCGCCCCCCAGGCCGCATGAGTCAATGGCAGGAAAGTCTCCGTCACTCCCAGCGATGAGCAATCGCACCGGCTGCGGAGCGTCTGCAGGGACAGACGGCTCCCTTCTCTGCAGAGGAGACCGTGTCCAACGGCTGGAGAATGAGGAAGTCAACAGGCCTCACGCCCCGGCCCCCTGGCAGGGCCAGCCGGTGACTAAGGGACGTGGACTCATGCAGGCCTGGAGGTCGGTGGACCCTGAACCGGCAGAGGCTGGGTCCGGGTGGTGCGGGGGACAGGAACACGGTGTCGCGCCGGGCAGCCTGCAGAGGGAAGGCCGGAGGGTGGCTCGGATGGCCTTGGCCTTTCTGTGTCGATGTGGCGGCCGCTATAGGGCTTCTGAGCTGTCAACAGTCCCCTTGTGCATGAGGTCGGCCGGTGGAATCGATGGCGGGGGGGGGGGGGGGGGGGGGGGGGGGGGGGGGGGGGGGGGGGGGGGGGGGGGGGTCCGGTTCTTTCTTACAGGATGCGAGGAATTGTTCATTTCAGCTTCTGAAGAAAGGATCTCCCGGAGAATTTGAACGCCCAGATAGAAAACAGAGCCGAAGCTGCCCCTGTTCTTCCTACAGCGCCAGGGCCACTTTCAAACGGTCTGAGTGGCAGATGAACAAACTCTTGCACGTCCCTCCTGGCCCGTCGTGTGACCTCAGGGCACTTGTTTGTCCTGTCTGGACTTCAGCCTCATCCCCCCCCCCGGGTCCGGGCGAGGGCAAAGCCGGGAAACTCACGCTGGGCGTCTCTCCCGAGCTGGCCCGTCGCACGTGCTCCACGAGGCGCGGCTGTAAGGCGTGGACCGGGGCTTACGGAGCTCAGCGGACGTGCACCTGCGCTGTGCCGTGCGGCAGCCGCCAGCCTGCTGTGGCTATTTCATCACAATTTAAAAGCCATTACAATCAAACAAAATGTAAACTCAGTCCCTCAGTCACACGAGCTACGTACACTTCAAGTGTCCGATGGCCACACGTGGTCAGTGGCTACCAATCGCCCCACGGGTATAGAACGCCTCCCTGGGTGCAGAGTTCCCCTGGACACCAGCAGCGTCGGTCTGGAGTGTGGGGGGCCCTCAGGCAGCGGAGGCCCCTGGTAAGACTGCACATCCTGCACCCCTGCAGACAGTCTACACCGAGGAGTTCAGGTCCTGGTTCCCAGGACGCGGGGATCAGCCGTGGCGCCGCGTCTGTGAACCCGCAGGTGCCTTCCCCAAGTGATGCCGGAGCTGGCAGGCACCGTGACAGCAGCGTGCCCAGGCCCACGGCTGGGGAGGGAGCTGCCCACCCCCGGGGCTCCTGTCCCCCGTCTGTCCCTGGTGAGCCCCAAAGGCTCTGTCCCCCCAAGCCACCTGAATCTTCAAGGCCCCCACACTTGCTGGGTGAAAGGGGCTCACGCCCTTGGCTCCCGGGGCCCTGAAAGCTACAGTTCGCTGCACTCGGGGCGCCGGCGTGAGAGAACCTGTCACCTCCCCGTCAAGCCCAGAGGCTCAGAGACACGGTGCTTGTCGTGGGGCCCGCGTGTGGACGCAGTGCACGGAAACGCATCCCCAGCCCCACCCCCCGGCATTTCCGTGGCGATGACTGTCAAACGGAGGGGACCTGGCAAGGGAGCCGGGGCCCGGCTTCTTGAAAACTCATCATGGAGCGCCGGCTGGAGCCAGGCTTGGTTTCTGCATAACTGGTGTTTATTTCTGTCCATTTGCAGCTTGCACAGTCTGCTCTGGATGCACTTGAACCCTGGAAGGGCCGTCAGCGTGACCCAGAGGGGAGCCCTGGCTGCTGGGCCGGGCGGCTGCCAGGCCCCGCGCTTCCCCTTGAGGCTGCCCACCACGGCCAGGGAACCTTTCGCAGCTACCCCGAGCCCACGGCGGTCTCCGGTCCAAAGCCGGCCGCTTTCACACGACCAAAAGCGGATTCCACATGGCATCGGGTGGCTCCGGGCCCCCATTCAGTCGCCGATCTCAGAAGCCCCTAGACCCGGGCCCGCACGGCCCCCAGAGGCAGCACAGCCACCAAGCGGGGTAGGCAGGGCCCTGCCTCGGTGGGCTCAGCGTGGTGACACCCTTGTCAGCAGCCCTGAGACGCCCGTCTCAGACACACAGACGCAACCATGTGTACCCAGAGAGCAGAGGCAGATTCTGGGGGAGGAAGTGGGGACAGAGTGGGGAGGATGACAAGGAATGGAGGGGGAGGAGGACAGGGGCGGGAGGGAGGGAGAAAGGCTTTGCAGAGGCAGGAGGGTTACAGGGCTCCTAGAAGTTGGATTGTGCACAAACGCAGGAGGCCCTCACGGGACCTGCCTCGGTCATGGGAGGATGGAAAGGGCGTGGAAGGTGCCGGTGGGCATTGCCTGCTAATCACAAGGGCCTTGGCTGCCATCGCTCCTGTGACTTTTGTCCCCAACTCATCAAAATGAATTAAAAGCTCCAGCCAGCTTCCCCGTGTGCCCTCCGCTCCGTGGGCTCCTGCCCAGGCCCTGGCATTCGGGTGCCCTGGGAGGGCCCCCAAAGGGCTCAGGGCTCTCAGACGGATACAGAACCCCTTTGGGGTGCAGCCTGACACGCTCAGACCCCGGAGCCCCAGTGCCAGTGAACGACGCGGCTTCCTGCCGGCCCAGCTGCATCCCACCCAGAAAGCCTGGCGAGTCCTGCTGGAGCACACAGGTGCCGATCCGGCCTCTCCAGGGCAGGCAGGTGCTGGCGGATCAGTCTTTGTTGTGGGCTGTCCCCTGCACTGCGGGATGATCAGCAGCACCCCCTTGCCCATCCAATGCTGGCAGTACCCCCTTCATAAGGAGCACCCCCAGACATTGCCATGTGTGCCCTGGGAGGACAACTGTCTGTGGTCGAGAACCACAGACACGCGTGGCACCGTGGGTCCCCTGCGGGACTCCGCAGGCCACAGGCTGCACTCACGTGCCCCAGCTCTTGCTCCAGGGACAGGGGCCCTCGCTCTGGCCTCTCAGCAGGTGCCCACAGGGCCACACCCTGAGGGGTTCAGGCCCCCGATCTGGAACATGAGAAACCTCCTCTGTGAAGGGTGGGACGGGACCCATCCGGCTTCTCCATCGTCACTCTCGGCTGTGCGGTGGAAGGGTGGACACGGCCCCAGGTAACACGAAAGTGACGGGCGTGGCTCTGCTCCACAGAATCTTTATGGACACTGAAATTTAAATCGCATGTAATTGTCACTTGTCATGAAATACTGTTCTCTCTATTCCAAGCATTTGAAGGTGGAAAAACCACCGTCAGCTGGTGGGCGGCAGACACGGGCCTGGGTGGACCGGCAGGCGCTGTTGTGGACCGGCGCCCGCTGTGGCCCGAGCCCTCCTTCTGCAGATGAGCCCGCGGGCCTGTCCAGCGGCATGCGCCACAAGTGACATTCGAGGGCAGCTGCCCCGTCCCGGGCTCCACCCCTGTAGCTGCTGTCCAGCCGCACCTTGGGGCACACCCCCCCCCAGCCTGGGGCGGGTCAGGACACACCGGAAGTTCCAGTCCCCTCCCAGGCAAGGGTGGGACGCTGGTGAGCGGGGAAGGAGCTGACATTGACGGAAAGGACCCGCTACTCCTCGTATCCGGCCGGAACAAAGACCGCTCCCTTGTCGGGGGAAGGGCATCTGCCAGGGCCCGTCTCTGCGGCCATGTGCTTGGCCTCGACACACAAAACGGGCCCGAGACACCCTCACCCTGAAGGACCCCCACCCTCCGCGGCCCAGGCTGCCCTGCTCGCGGCTCAGCCCCGAACCCCTTCGAGGTGGCAATTTCATGCCCGTCCACAACTGGCACTTGCAGGGCAGAGGGGACGAGCCAAGAACCACAATTGCCGACTCGCCATCTGGGCTTGTGCGGCCGAGACGCAATTAGGATCCCAGCAGGGCAGGGGCCTGGGCTGTCGCAGGGCAGGACACGTCGGCTGTGGCCGAGGGGGGGCCGTGGCTGTGTGGGCGGGCAGGGCAGGGCCGGCCTCAGAGAGGACAGGAAGGCAGCCCACGCGAGCCCGGCTGGTGAGAACCAGGCCTGAGCGAGCCCCACTGCGCGTGTCTCTCGCTGGGCGCGGGCCGGGCTCCGCCCCTAGCGTGCCCCATTCTTACAGACAGGGAAGCGTGGACATGCACCCCACACGCACCCCAGGGTGTGCAGTGCTCTGGCTCCTCCAGCCGCCGTGGCTGTGCAGAAGACGGCCCCTGCCGAGGACCTCCCCGTCACTTTGAAAAGCTGGACGTGCCGTAAAGACGCTGCCCACTCTGTCCGTGCACATCATCCCGGAGGAGCCTGGGGGCCCACGGGAACCCCGGCGAGGGCACCAGACCCAGGGCAGGCGCCAGGTGTCAGCTCAGCCCGGACAGGAAACCAGGCTGGGAGGGCCCGGGTGCTCGGTCGGTGCTCTGGGCTCTGCTTCCCTCCACCACGGAGGGAGGACGGGCCAGAAGGGTCTGAGGTTCAAACGGGATGTTGCCCTACCCGACACCCGGTCCGCGCCAGGTCCACATACGCAGGCTCAGAGGATCACCCCCAGGAAACCGAGGGCACAGGGCATTGGGAACACTGGCTCCAGATAGCTCCTGGTTCAAGTCCTGGCCCCCACCTGGTCACCCCACGTCTGAGCCTGCAAGTAAGTGCAGGTGGCCTCAGGAGGTGGTCGGGGGTCCTGCCAGGCCCTGCCTCGCGGGTGGCAGCTGGCCACCCACTGGGTGGCTCTGGCCACGTCTCCCAGGCTGGGCTTCCTCTCGGTTTCCTCTGCCGTCCCCCCTGGGATGGTCAGAGCAGGTCTGGTCTTTGTGAAGCCGCACTTCCCCTAATCCCGCAAGGCTGGTGTGGGCGGCCCAGCGCGATAGCCTTATCTTCCCAGATGGGAGAGAGTGCCTGCCGCCCCACACGCCGGAGGCTCAGGCGGAAGTTGCTCTTCGCCCTGCGGGGGTGGGGGGCAGACCAGCCCCTGCACCACGTGGACTCGGGTGTGGCGGGGTCCTGTCCACCAGATCACTCCTGCAATGGATGGAAATAGTTGCCACGTGCGGGCGTTGGGGACAGAGCGCCTGCCACCTCCGTGTCCTCGGGCCCCTCCCGGCAGGAAGCCCCTGAGTCTCAGTCTGGCCCTCGTCCTCTCTGGCCCCCATCCAGCCCGAGGCAGACCCTCCATCCATCCGCACCGGCCTTTGCCGGGCTCCCGCCGTTTTCCAGGCGGTGTCACAAGCCCAGGGACTCCCAGGTGGCACCATGCAGCCCCCGCTGTGAGAGGACCCTGCTGCTTGGGGACAGAGACACAGGGACAGGGCTTCAGAGCCCCTCAGGGCAGAGGAGGGTGCCTGGGGGGGGGCAAGATCTCCCTCCCCCACGGCACAGCCTGCTGTTTCCTCCCCCACCCTGCTAGGGCCACCTGGGCCACCGGGCAGGACCCAGAGCCCAGCCCCAGACCCTGTCCCACCCCTCCTCCCCTGCACGTGGCCCCTCACTCTCACTCCGGACCAGGTGGGCGAAGGGCTCCGTCCCTGCCTGGGCACCCATGGCCCCGTGTCCGTGTCCACCCTGGTCTCAGGGAGGGACCGGCAGCCCGGGCACGTCCCGGGGTCCTGCAGAAGGGAAGTGGATGAGCCTCGGGACAAACAAATGCTGATGAGTCTTAGGAAATGGAAAACATCAAATCCTTTTTCTGGCAAGAGAACCAAGAGCGGAGCTGGGGAAGCCAAGGAGGGTTCCGGCGCTGGCCGTTGGGCTCCGGAGCAGATGGTCCGGCACATCAGGCCGCGGGGCCAGCGCCCGGCGCCTGCTGTCGGGAACCTGCATGTGTGGGCTGTGGGCAGCTCGTGAAGCGCCCGGGTCCAAGGCTGGCACGTGGCGCAGGAGTGGCTGGGGTGCCCTGTCTGGGACTAAGGGCCAACGGCCAGGACCTGGCTAGGGTCTCTCTGCAGGACAGGACACCGGGCTGCAGGTGGCAGGCAGGGGCCCAAAATCCAGAAGGCATGACACTGGCGGAAGGGTGGGGTCTGGGGTCTCACAGTCTGGGTAGAGGGGCTGGCGGCCCTGCCAGGCAGGGGAGGTCTCCTGAGATCCATCACCGGCCCCAGCAGCCAGGGGCTTCGTCTGGAGGTAGCAGAAGGCAGGTGGCCCTGCACCAAGGGAGTCTCGGTCTCACAGTGCCCAGCAGGGCGGCCAAAGGGCCGGTACCTCAAGGGCCCGGCGCTTTCCGTCTTCTGTGCCGCCGTCCGCGCAGGGTCACACAGCAGCAACCTGCATGCCCAGGCCCCGCAGCAGAAGAGCACTCAGTCCTTCTGACCTTCGAAGACAGTTTGAAGAGCTAAGGACCTTTCCTGGAAAAACCCTCTGCTCCTGCCCCGCACATGCACAGAGAGCAAGAACGTAGCCCCCGTGCCTGGCCGAAAGTCTGGGGCTGGGGACAGGGTCACCGCATGGGACAGTCCTCAGGGCCCTCCCCTGCCTGCCAGTCCAGTCACTGCCGAGGGGGTCAGCCCTCTGTGCACCCTGCGGGACGTCCCCCCCCTCCTGGCCAGCTTGACCTCCCCCCAGCCTTCCCTGTGCAGCTGGGGCCGGGGCTGCTGTAGGAAACCGCCTGTTGCCTGAGTGTGAGCCCCCCCCCCAGAAATAAGGGGGCCGAGGCCCCACATGGGGTGCTGGAACCAACAGGATCGGAAGCTGGTGGGTAAATTCCTCCCCCTGGAATGACTGTCCCAAGGCCCAGAGTGACACTTCCCAGAATCTGTCTCATGAGAGACTTACCTCCACCCTAGTCCCAGGTCTGCTCCCGGGGGCTGCACCCCCAAATCAAGCTGTAGCCTGGAAGCCTCTGCCAAAGGCTAAGACAGCCGCATTCTCTGAGCACATGGGTGACTCTGAAAAGGGTGAACCCCAGAGCTGTCAGCCAACAAGAAAAATAAGAAATTACAAGACCTGCTAAAACTGTGTGTGTTAATAAGCTCTAAATCCGAGAAAAGAGAAGAAAGCATGAAAAAAAAAAAAAAAAACCTCATCTGAGCAATACTTTAAAAAAAAAAAAAAAAAAAAAAGCTCTGGGCCAAGATAGTTTTATGAGAGAGCTCTTCCAAAATGTTCTGAAGTCGTTATTAGAATTCTATCATACTAGAAGTCTTTATTCCCAGGCTGTGTAAATGGTTCTAGGTCACAAAAGGAATGAAAATTCTTCAATTCGTTTTATAGAACTGCAGAATCCTTTTGTCAAAACCAAACATAGGAAATAAAAACTCACGTGTGAGTGACTCAGCAGGTCAAACACTGTTTGCAGCATTTTATTTGCTGAATGACAGCAGTATAATCCTCGTTACCCACATTGCACGGAGGCACCGAGAAGTTAGATTACACGCCCAGTTTACTAGCTGGTTAACAGCAAAACAAAACAGTTTTGTTTTCTTTTGCTGGAAAATATTCCATGGTTTGCTCGGCCATCCTCGTTCGGTGGACATTATTTCTAGTTTGGAGCTATTACGGGCAAAGCTTCTACAACATATGTTGCATGTGTGTGAGTGTATTTGTGTGCATGCGTGTTGCATGTGTGCGCGTGTGTGTTTATGTTTGCATTTCTCGTGGACAGCTGTCTAGAAGTAATTACTGGGTCATTTAGGTTTTAGCTATTCTGAGGGTACTTTCATCTCTTTATGGTTTACATTTGCACTTTATTGGTGATGAATTACATTTAGTATCTTTCATGTGCCTATTGGCTATTTAGTATCTTTATTATGAGGTTTTATTAATTTTTTAACTTTTAAACTTAGGCTTTTTCTCTTTTTATTAATCAGTTGTAGGAATTCTTTATATATTCTGGCCTAATTTCTTTGCAGACATATACATTGTAGATATTTATTTTCTACTGCTATGTCAATTGCTTTTACTTTCTTAGTGATTTTTTAATAGCATAGAGTTTAAATATTTATTCAATCCAATGTATCAATTATCACTTTTATGTTTAGTGCCTTCTATATCTTGTTAAGCAATCTTTGCTTACTCCATGAATGTATTCACTGGCATTACCTTTTAGAGACTTTATAGTTTTAGCTTTCACCATTAGGTTTATGACTCATATTAAATTAATTTTGTTCATGTGTTGAAGATCAAGGTTTTGTTTTGGTTTTCTTTTCTGTATAAATATCCAGTTCCTTCAACACCATTTACTGAAAAGGCTTTCATTTTCCAAACTAAATTCAATGCCTGTGTATGAGTTTATTTCTAGATTCTGTTTTGTTTAATTGATCTATATGTCTATTCCTACGCTAAAGTTACACCATGCTAATGACTGTAGCTTTATAAAAAGTTGTGAAATTTGGTAGTACAAATTCTGCAGCATTTTCTTCTTCTCCAAAATTATTTTGCCCACTTATTCTACGTCCTTTGCATTTCCATATACATTTTTAGAATCGATTTACAAATTTCTGTAAAAAATCCTTTTGTTCATTCATTTCCCTCCTGTATCGGCTTTTTAGTTAAATGGATATTTTAGAAATTGAAATGTAGATTCTTGATTTATTAGTCTTCTAGGTTTACCATAGTCAAATGCTAACATTCAGATATAAATTCTTAAAAATTATCCAGGGGTGGGGACATAGTATCTCCAAAGGAGCAACAGTAAACACAATCTATAGCTGACTTTTTAATAAGACTATAGAAACCAAAAGACAATGGAATGACATCTTTAGAGTGCTTTTTAAAAAAATGTGAATACAGAATTCTTTAGGCAGTGAAAACATCTTTCACAAACTGAAATGAAGTAAAGATGCTGTCACACAATAAAGAGAAAGCTCAAAGAATATGTCACCAGCATACGCAGGCTGTCTGGAACGTGCCCAGCCCCAGCCTTGTAATATGAAAAATAGAGACATTTACTGTTGAAGATGCAAGATACGAGAAACACGGTACACAGTGTTTCTCGGTGTGAACACGGTGACGCCTCCGGCCCCTTCAAAGTGGGCACCTCAGGACCTCACGCAGTTCTCCCCGAGACTCTTAACCTCACCTGTCCTCTTCCAACATTCCCAGGTGCTCTGCTCGAGGCAGGCCTTCCAGAACGTGGGTGACTTCCAAGAGATTCTCCACCATCTCTGAAGCGTCCGCGCCGCACTTTCCTTTGCCCCGCGCTCGTGGCACGTGGCATGCATGGTCTTGCGGAAGCCTTCCGAATCCTCCCGACGGCTTCCAGCGGAGGAAGGCCCGAGCTTAACACAAAGCGTGAGGCGGCTTCCTTGCTCTCCTCGCTCGGCCGTTTTGCACGAGGCGGCCACACCGCACGCCTGCTCACTCCAGGGCATCTAGCGCCCCGCGGACTGGCACGGTGAAGCCGTCAACAACGTTCACGCGTGTGTGTCCCAGTCCGCTCTCCTTGGCTGCCGGGTGACATCGACGCGGCGAAACCGGTCTCATCATGTTAACGTGAACCGTGGCTGGATACTTTCCGGACGGCCCTCGCACCAGCGGTACAAGAAATACTGAGGGAAGTTCTTCAAGTCGAAGAAAAATCACCGCAGACAGAATCACAGAGCTGTGAGAAGACACGAAGAGCCACCCCACCCCCAAAGGGGATACATATCAGTGTTTGTTATTTAAGACAACAACAGTAACAATGTCTTCTTGATGTTAAATGCGGGTGAAACAAAACATGGGACACTAGCACAAGGGGCGTGGGCTGAGTGTGGATGGGGTGAGAGTGGTGTAAAGCTCTTGCATTTGGGGAGGACGTGGTTCAGTAAATCTTCTTTTCCTTAAGATCCGTCTGATATCAGTGTAGCTGCGTCCTTTTTTGTTAGTGTATACTTGGTCTGTTAACTTTCATCTTTCACTTTCGACCTTTCTGCATCCTTATGTTTTAGGTAGGTCTCTTTTAAACAGCATACGATTGAATTTTTGAAAACACGGTTTGGCAATGTTTTTGCCTTTTAATGCAGTTTTTAGTTCATTTTCATTCACTTTAGTCATGGATACGTAAATTTATGTCCATCAGCGATTTCGTGCTTTTTTTATTGACCTCGGCTCTTTTGTTTCTTTTTCTTCTTTTTTCTACTTCCTGTGGATTGATCGAATGATTGTTTAAGTCCAGTGTTTTCCCTTTAAACTTATACATACGACTTCTGCTGTTTTGCATTTTTATTTTGCCCGTATTCTTGAAAGGTATTTCCTTTGGGTATGCAAATTCGAGGTAGACTTTCTCCACCTCCCACCAAATAAATAAATTAATTAAATAAATAAATAAAAATACGATTCCCCTCTCTTCTGGCTTCCACTGGTGATGTTGAAAATCCAAGTGTCATTCCTTTGTGGGAAATTTGTTTTTTCTCTCTGGTATTTTTAAGATCATCTCTTATTCTTTGGGGTTCTGCCTTTTCACTCTCATGTCTCCAGCTCTAGTGTGATTTTTATTTGCTTTGCTTTGGCTTTTATAGGCTTGATGAATATGAATATTAGGGTCTGTTACCAGTTCTTGGAAATTTTTAGCCATTATTTCACCAAATATTGCCTCTTCCTCCTCTGACCGGATGTAAGTTAAGCTGTTTCACTCTGTTCCCATAAATTCTTTATCTCTCTTTTATACCTTCTGCTTTTCGTTTTTGTGCTGCCTTTAGGTAATTTCTACAGCTCTATCTCCCAGTTCATTGATTCTCTCTTCAGTTATGTCTAATCTTTAGTTAAACCCGTCTACTGAGTTCTTGATTTCAGTTAAAATGGTTTTCAGTTTTTGTGACTACATTTGGCCCTTTTCTCAAATCTGCTTGGTCCTTACTCATAATCTCTCCATCCGTTCTCACATTCGCCATCCCCTTTTTTATTCCTTTAGCCAAATTAAGCATACTTGTATTATTGTTTAATACTTCCCATGTGCGAAGTGCTGCGGTTCCGATTCCTCCAGTTGTTTTGTTTTTGGTTTTCACTTGGATCTTCTTCCCGGGACCTCTTCCTTTGTGTGCAATGTGATTTCGACTGTGAACTCAAACCACTTGCAAAAATTTGGGGGAATTATTTCAGGCCTGAATGGAAGCTAAGTTTCTGCAGAGAGGGTTTATTCTCCCTTCTTTCAAGGTGCTGCCAACCCATGACCACTCTAAACTAAATTTTGGGGATAAGGCTCTTCGGACCACCTAGGTGGTGTGAACTTGGGCTGCAAACCATGTGAGGGCTGGCTTGCGGTTACAAATTCCAGGGAGATTTTTTTTCTCTCTGCAGTGCCAGATTCTTTGTAGATGGTCTTTTTGACAGCTGCAGGGGACGTAGGGGGGTACGTCTAATTCACTCCTGTACTGGCTGAGTCCTCTGCAGTTGTGCCAGGGGCTCTCTATCTTAGCCCGTTTTCTGTTGCTTGTAACAGAATACCTGGAAATAAGGGAGTATAAAGAAAAGGAATTGATTTCTGGCAGCTAATGGAGGCTGAGAAGTCCAAGCTCAGGGATGGCATTTGGTGAGGACCCTCTAGCTGATGGGGACACCTCTCTGCAGGTGGCACAGGGCGTCCCATGGAGAAGGGCTGGGTGTGCGGACTCAGGTCAGTCTCTCTTCCTCCTCGTACAAAGCCACCAAGCCCACTCCCATAATTACCCACTAATCCATTAACTCGGTAATCTATGACACTGTGGTTCCAAGAACGGATTAATCCATTCACGAGGGCAGAGCTCTTGAAACCCAGTCGTCTGTCAAAGTCCCCACCCGTCAGTACCACCACCATACCGGGAGTCGAACCTCAACATGAGTTCTGGAGGGGCAAACATTCCAACCACAGCAGACCCTATTAGAATCTCCTCACTGGGCAAGTCCTGGCCTTCGCTGTTTCCTGCGCCCTGGAAGGCCACAGACACGGAGGCTGGCACTCACCTGAGGCTGTCCTGGCAAAGACCCGCTCTGGCACCTGGGTTATGTGGCCTCCGAGAATCCCTTCTTTCTTGCCAGGAGGGCACTTTGGCCAAGTGGTTTAAAAATTAATCTCAAAGAGTAAACAGGTGAGAAACATAGCCAAGCCATTTGGGGAAAAATAAACAGTGGGCATGCCACACATTAATGTCCCGCATCTAATGTCCCTCATTACAGCGTGGTCGAAAGCCCCAGTAATTTCAAACACGTGGCATGACTAGAGGTCAGTAAAAACAAATATAAGATCTAGAAATCGACCGTGTTATAAGTAGCATTTTATTTTATTTTTTCTATTTCAAGTGGCTTCTTTTTTTTAGGGTATTATGGGGGTACACATGTTAAGGTTACATATATTGCCCATGCCCCCCTCTCCCCTCGAGTAAGAGCTTCAAGCGTGTCCATCCCCCAAATGTTGCACATCTTACTCATTGTGGTTGTATACACCCATCCCCTCACCCCCTATAAGTAGCATTTTAAATCGGTGGCGATAGAAAGAATTCGTCAGCAAGTAACCCACGGTTGGAAAACCGTTAGCCGTGTGGAAAAACGCTCCGTTGGGCTTACAGTGTGCACCAAAGCCGAGGCCAGGTGAATTCAAGAGTCAAATGTAGAAATCGAAAACACAGAGCGATATTAAAAGTGAAGAATAATATTTATACTATCTCCAGATGGGGAAGACATTTGTAAGCATAAAAAGCAAAGGAAGAAAACATGCAATAAAATAAAAAAGTATTTAAACTTCTGTTAGTAAAAGACCATGGTGAATCAAACTGCTGGGCGGAGACAAATGGAGGAAGCCCACAGGCTAACGTGAGACCCAGATTTATATTCATTCCTTTAAAGAACTACTACAAAGTAGTAAAGCAGAGGTTCAAAGATGACATAAACAGAAAATCCACACCAAATATTGCTCAATGGGCTTTTGAGACGAGTGCTCCAGTTCACGAATAATCAGAGACATGAGCATTGTGGAGAGCGCAGCTTCCAGGCTCACGGGGGTTGTGAGGGCTGACGGCGGCTGGCAGGGCCGGCGCTCGGTGCTCGGTGCTCCTGTCCCAAGGCAAGCGCGTTCTGGGGGACGGCTCGGCCTCGCGTACCAACAGCTGTGAAAGGATCCCAGCGTTTTGACTTAGCAAGTCCCTTTGCACAGTTATCTCTCAGGCCAAGATAAATATAATACGATTATTACCGGCAAGACAGTAACAAAATCAATATCCAACAATAGAAACTGGCAAGGCATATTATGGTATATCCAAAGAAAACGACACATGATGAAACAGTCTTAAAATTTAGACCTTGGACAAAGGAACAAAGGCAACACAATGGAGCAAAGATCGTGGTTTTAACAATTGATACTAGAAAAACTGTACATTCTCGTGTAAAAAAAATTTATCTGGACACAGACCTATATCTTGGCAAAAATCAACTCGAAATGGATGATAGACCTGAATTTAAAACATGAAAACTATAAAACTCCTAGAAGATAACAGGAGAAAACCTAAGTGGCCTTGGGTAGGGTGGTGAGGTTTTGGATACAATACCAAAGGCACAATCCACAAAAGGAATGATTAATGAACTTAAGTGAATTCAAATTAAAAACATTTGCCTTTCAAATACACCATCAAGAGAAGGAGAAGGCAAGCCACAGATCCTGAGAAAATATTTGCAAAAGCAACACCTCTGTGTATTTTAGATTGCTATCCAAAAATATACAAAGAACCCTTAAAACGTAACAATGAGAAAACTAACAGTCCAAGTTAAAAAGGGGCAAAGGATCTGAACAGGCACCTCACCCAAAAAGACACACACAGATGTTCGACATGCCGTTAGGGAAGTGCAGGCTGAAACCACGACGCCATACCGTTAGGATGGCAAAAATCCACAGCGCTGGCAGCGTTGCGTGCTGATGAGGCCGTGGAGAAACAGGAACTTTCCTTCATTGCGGGGAGGATGCAAAATGATGCAGCCACTTTGGGAGATAGTTTGGCAGCTTCTTACAGAACTAAACATACTCCTACCCTACAACGACGCGATCACACTCCTTAGTAGTTATCCAAGGAAATTAGAATCTTACGTCCACAAAAAAACATGCACATGGATGTTTATAGCAGCATTAGTCATAACTGCCAAAACTTGGGAGCAACCAGGATGTCCTTTAGTAGGGGAATGGATACATAAACCGTGGTATGTCCAAATCATGAAATAGTATTCACAGCTAAAAAGAAATGCGCTATCATGATATGAAAGAGACATGGCAAACACTTAAATGCACATTACTAAGTGAAAGAAGCCAACCTGAAAAGGACCTTATAATTCCAACTATATGACATTCTGGAAAAGGCAAAAAGGATGGAGACAGTTTGAGAATGAAGTTGCAGCTGAGTGTGTGTGAATGGAAGTTGACTTCCAAGACAGACCGGTCCAAATTCTCGCCCCTAGAAAGAGCTCAGCGCTGGACGGTCGACCTCAGCTTTTCCTGCAACGCGGTGTCTGGTGAAAGGAGGGTGAGGAGGACCCCCAGGGGCTCCCACGGGGAGACCCTAATAAACTGCCGGCATCTGGAGAGGCTCCTCGAGCTGTCAAGTGTGGCTTGATCGTTCCTCCAAGTCCAAGCGAGAATCGCTCCGACTCAGGGTGCATCCAGAGTTGGTGTCAACACAACACAGACCTTCCAGGGGCCCCAGGACCCCGAGAGAAGCCAAGGAGGAAAGTCCTGGGGCAGAGGACTTATGGCAGGGGGGAGAGATCTGCATTTCCAGTGCAAATTCTCTCCTCCTCCCTCTCTCCCCCTCTGACTCTGACTCTGTCTTCTTCTCCCCCTCTTTTCCTTCCTTCCCCCTTTCTCCCCTTCCTCCCCCATCCATCCATGCTTCCCTCCTTCCTTCCTTCCTTCCTTCCTTCCTTCCTTCCTTCCTTCCTTCCTTCCTTCCTTCCTTCCCTCCTTCCTTCCCTCCTTCCTTCCCTCCTTCCTTCCTTCCTTCCTTCCCTCCTTCCTTCCCTCCTTCCTCCCTCCTTCCTTCCCTCCTTCCTTCCCTCCTTCCTTCCCTCCTTCCTTCCTTCCTTCCTTCCCTCCTTCCTCCCTCCTTCCTTCCCTNNNCTTCCCTCCTTCCTTCCCTCCTTCCTTCCCTCCTTCCTTCCCTCCTTCCTCCCTCCTTCCTTCCCTCCTTCCTTCTCTCCTTCCTTCCTTCCTTCCCTCCTCCCCCGCTCCCTGTCTCTCCCTCTTTCTTCTCTCATTTGTCCATTCACTCAAACACCTACCCAGCGTCTCCTGCGTCCCAGTCTGCGCCAGGCCTGTGAAAAGGAGGCTGTCCCCAAGGAATGTCACTTAGGAGACAGACACTCTCATCACCCGTGCTGCCACTCACCTCCACAGCCTTGGGCCTTCTGCCCCTCCGCCCTCACGACCGGGGCGACCCCCAGCCATGCTCACGTCCCCTCGGGGACGTCCCTCCCCATCACGCCCCTCTCGGCGGCAAAGAACACTGGGCCCGCTCCCATTTCGGCCTTGCAATGGCCACCTTGTTGCCCCCCTGGCTGCCCGAGGCCCGAGGGGACCCCTGCTTCTCCGCGGCCTTATCTGTCACCGCTGAGCTCCCGCCCACGACTGTCCCGTGCGCCGGATGAAAGGCACGGGAGGAAAGGCCACGTTTCCATCGTCACGGGGAAGCCCAGCAGCAGCCGGCGAGACAAGAGCCATTCATCTCCGCCCCAAGAGAACGCGGAGCTCACAAGGGGCCACGGGTCCGGGGAAGCTGGCAAGGGTGTCGCGTCGCGGCAGGCCAGGGTGGAGCCCGTCCACACCTGCGCGGGGCCCTCTCTCTCCAAGAAGAAGAGGGCCAGTGACAGGAAGGACAGGCCAGCGCGGTCTTTGTCGGCAGGCGGGACCGTCACAGACGGGCTGTCCTGTGGGCTCGGACGCTCCTCGGGCTTGTCAAACAAAAGCCATCGAGTGCGTCTTAAAGGAGCCGGCTGGCAGGGCGGGAGTTGATCGGCTATTTGCCTCTCCCCACCCCCCCATAAGCACAGAGCTCCACTGCGGGACGGGCTCCGTGTTTCCGGGTCTCCGTTCCGGGCGGCCCCCGAGGTGGGAGCCGGGAACCTCTCAGACGGATCCCTCGGTCTCTGGTTTTCAGAGACTCCACTCGCCGGTCCGGGACGTGAGTCATGCTTAGGGTTTGGGAAGAGTTGCAGACTCCAGCCCCACTGAGGTTTGGAGCCCACCCCAGAGAGGGTGTCGGGGCTGGGGAAGGGGCGCTGGCCAGACGCTGGCCGGGCAGACCCCGGGGGCTCTGCCCGGGGGCGGAGGTGGGGGCGGAGGCTGCCAGGCTGAGGATCGGACTGAGTCACCGGCCAGCGTTCCCAGAAATCTCGATCATCCCGCCAACCGTCTCCAACCACAGGCACACTCGCTGACTCCTGGTTCTACAATTCCCTCTTCTCAAAGTATTTCTGGGAGTGTCCCCAAACCCCCAGAATAAAACTGTCCTTCAAGCAAGCACACAGAATTCCTACAGGGAATTATCACACACCCAGAGCTCTGGCGAGAGACCGGACAGGGGAGCTGGAGTCTCGCCACCAAGTCTGGCCATCCAGCGATGGGGGGAGGCAGCCCTCGAGAGACGGGAGCCACTTGTTCCTTTACAAACAGAGAAACTGGGGCCCAGAGAGGGAAAGGGAGCCCCCTACACACAGGTCACAGGGCATTACCCAGCACACACCACGTGGCCTGCATCTACTCTAGACAGTTCCATCATTAGGGTTCACTCCTGCAGGGCCCGCTGAAGACATGCATGCAGTTTTCAGCTTTATAACCAAATTTGCAAGAATTCGCATGGAACTAATTGGTCACTGCCACCTCCCACCCCGTGACGCCCCTTTGCGAGTCTGCGTCTTGCTGTCCTGCCCAGCCAGACTGCACCCTCCCGGGACATCTCCCAGAGGCTGTGCTGCCCAAAGGGGGTGGCCATTTGTTGCCGCGCACGGAATTCAGGCTCACGACCTTTATCCTCACAAGTTTGCTGGGATGTCGCTAGTCCCATTTCGTGCTGCAGAGAGATCTTGACACCAGCTTGATCTCTGCTCCTCCGTAAATACACGTTTTTCCCTAACCCAGGAGGACATGAGCCACGAGAAAGGGCTCTGGTGTTTCCCACAAGAACTGAAGAGCAGCTCGGCCCAGGTCCCTCAGAAAACCCGCTCTCTGACTTCCTCCTGTCATCAACCGGCTGCTGTGCCCTTGAGTGGCGGCTTCACCCATTTCTGTAAGGAGATAATGTCTCCTTCCTGTATCTGCCAGCACAGGCTTGGTTATGCTGGAGAACAAACATCCCCCAACTTCACCGCGGCTTCAAACAACGAGGAGGTGTTTCTCACTGCTGCGGAGGTCGGGTGGGGGGAGGACTGTGCACCTCCCGACACCTGCACTCAGTGATCCTGGCCCCTGGAGGCTCCGGCCCCTGGAGTGTCGCCCACTTCCGTGGCAGAGGGCATGACGAGTGTTCCTTTTCTCTCGCTGCCTCTGCCAGAAGGTAGGGCTTCATCTGCTGCAGCAAGTCACCCGCCCACCCTCCACTTCAAGGGGGAGGCAGAGCTGTCCACCTCGCCCAGAAGTAGGAGGGACCAGCACACTCCCTGCCGGGGACCCTGTGAGGCGAGGAGACCCTGAGCGGACAGTCAGCACACACCCAGGCATGCGCGAAGGGCAGCCAACACCATGCCCCACGGACTCGCCCTGGCTGCCTCGCCGTCACCAACAGTTAACTTTATGGACGCTAGGACAGCCGGATGACGGGTCCCTCTCTGCTCTGGAGCTCCCGGGCAGCACACAGAGAGATGGCGCCTGAAGGTGGCTTGGGGGCAGCGCGCACACCCAGGGGAGGAGCTCGGGGGGAGACAGCCGAGGGCAAGGCCTGGGCGGCAATGGGGTGGGGTCGCTCACCGTGCTTGCCTGTCACCTGCCCGTGTGGACTGTGTCTTCATCTCGTGTGGGTCGAGGGCCTTAATCCGCTCGGGGGTCACTGACGGACACTGCTTTAAACAGCAAGAATGTTACGACCTGGAAAGACAGGACTGTCTAATTTTCTAGATCCCCAGTTCCTTTTGATCTTTAAGAAGCTGATTTGTTTTATCTGAAGCTCAAGCTGTAGCAGAACCCGGGGGGAGAGCTTTGTCTCAAGTGCAAAGCCCCGCGGAACGGAGCACGGCGTGCCCAGCGTAGCGAGGGGCGGCCGGACCTTGCGTCCAGATGCTGCCTCTTCCCTTCCCTTGTGTGTCTGTGTCACCTCTGCTGGCCTCCCTCTCTCCCTCTCTCCCTCTCTCCTCCTCTGCTCTTCCTGTGTGTGCATCTCTCCTGTCTCTCCCCGGCTGACGGCACACGCGTGACTGCAAGGCCCCACAGCCAACATGCCGATGCCTGAAGGATCCACGTTTTAGGTGTTTTGGGGAAGAAACATCCCCTCCCGCTGCCAGAGACAGGACAGGACTAGTGATTCCCGGGCTCACGCGGTCCCTGGCCCAGACCCCTCGGTCCCCAGCCAGGCGCGCTGGGAACTCCAGCCGCGGGCACAGAGGCCTCCCTGCTCATGGCACACGGGCTGCCGTGCTCTCCCGTCCAGGAAGACGGTAAACAAGCTGGCGGAGTGCGCCGGGGACGGGCGGGCTGATGACAATTGCAGACTCTGCTGGAACCGCAGGCCCGGGCGCCGAGAGACAGCAGGCGTCTCTTCCAGGGCCTCATGTTTTCCGCACTTTCCCGGAGAGTCTGCCCGATGGGGCCTCGCGTGGGCCGCTGGCTTCCCGCGTGGCCGTGACTCAGAGCGGCGTGGCGGCGGGCCCTGTGACACGCGCACCCTAGCTGCGCCTGCTCCACGGGAACCGTCTTTGGCGCAGGAAGCAGGAGAGGCTCGTGTGCGTCCCCCGGGCGGGCCTGGTGGCAGCTCTCACGGCCAAACGCGGCCCTCCCCGACCGGCCACGCGGGGACCGGAGAGCTTGGGGTGTGCGCTCCTCCTGGGGGAGGGGCGGGCGTGGGGGAGGCGGGAGCCAGGCGTCAGGGCCCAGAGAAACACAGATACACACGTCCCCTCCGATCTCGGTAGGTTTGCAAAGCAGGGAAGTTTAGAGACGGAGGGAGGGAGGGGAGAAAGACTCTGGCTTTCGCAGGGAGGCGCGGACGGACGAGGAACAGAGAGGGGAAGGGCGACCCCTTATCGGAGTCAGGAGGGACCCGTGCGGGGTCTGCTGCCAAAGGGAATCCAGGCACGCGGGCGGCCGTCGGGCCAGGGCCTGCCCGGAAGGGGAGGACAGCGAACCCACGCCGTCTGCGAGCCCGGTGCATGCCCTCCACGACCGCGCCGTTACAGAGCGTGGAGCCACACGGAGCACCGGGAGACACCACGGAGAATCCCGTCTGCCCTCATTTCACAGATGGGGAAACCGAGGCACGCCCGGGCGTGACTCCCGCAAGGCTCCAGTTCTGTCCACTTCCCTGATTCTTAGCCTAGAATTTTTGTCTCTAAATCGTGGCCGTCTGGGGGGAAAGGTCAGTTGGGTGTAGAAGGCAGGGCTGGGGAACAAGAGCGGCTCTCCTGCCGCCACGGAGGTTGAGTGCTGGCGTGGGCAGTGTGGCGCGTCACTCGTGGCCATCTTGACCCCCGGCGCTCCTGGGTGAACGTGGCGGGCAGACTCAGCAGGGCCGCAGCTTACGAGGTCCGGGATGTCGTCGCACAACTCTGTCACACCGCTCTCTAGGGACAGGTCCCCAGGGCTGTGCGCTGCCCCCATGGCAAAGCTGAACCCAGTACACTCTTGTCACTCTGCGGCCCCGAGTCTGGGCTTCCCGCCCTGCTGGTGGGGCAGATGATGCCTTAGAGCGTTAGACCAGTGAAGACGCCGTAGCCCGGCTGAGGACCCGGACCCTGGAGACAAAAGGGACCCTTCCCAGTAAGGGCGCCCGGGCCACCCACACGCTCCTGGGTCCAGAGTCCGATTTCATCCTCCCGGCTGGCCGTCAGGTGGGTGTTCCTGTCCTGGGTTTACCGGGGGACAAAGTGGGAGTCCTGAGCCAAGTCCTCGGCTAGAAAACAGGAGGTCAGAACTCCAGGAGTACCCGGCTCTAGAGCCGAATCGCTTCCCTGCGCCCCGTGGTGGCCTCCGTCTGCAGGGAGCTAGGGCAGGGAGCTGACGCCCACAGTGCAACATAAACACGTCACCAGGCGGGGCCTCCCGGAGCCCTGCGCCACCTGCCCCACCTGCCCCGAGCGACATGGAGCCCTCGGTAGGCGCAGGGCGGCGCTCAGCAGGCACCCGCCAGGGCGGCAGGGGGCTTGCTGCTCCGTCCCACCAGCTCACGAAGCCCTGAAAGAGTTGGGGCTCAAGGGAGAAACAGAACCAGTGGGGACGTGTGCAGGGATCTATCACAAGGAACCGGCCTAGGGATGGGAGGCATATTAGCCTGGTGTGTGTGTGTGTGTGTGTGTGTGTGTGTGTGTGTGTGTGTGCGCGCGTGCCATGTTTCCCCGAAAATAAGACAGGGTCTTATATTCATTTTTCCTCCAGAAGACACCCTAGGGCTTATTTTCAGGGCATGTGTTATTGTCCCCTCAAAGCCTCAGCTTGCAGCACGCACAGGATGGCCGGGACCCGACGGGGAGCTGGCCTTGTTGGTGGGGCTGCCCGCACCTTTCCAGTCACCTCTGGGATAGTCGCTGTCCCGATGGGGCAGACGAGAAGGCCTGCTCATCTTCTTTCCCGCTCTGCGACGAAATGCATGGATTGTGCAGAGGCGCTGCGCAGCCACGCCCGTCACTAGGGCTTATTTTTGGGGTGGGGCTTCTATTGGGCACGTGCTTACAAATCCTGCCAGGGCTTATTTTATGGGCAGTCTTATTTTCGGGGAAACACGGCATGTATGTGTGCATCTCCCCAGTAGGTTCTGCTCGTATACGTGAGAGGAGAGTCATCGCGGAGGCCGGGGAGTCCGTGACCTGCCGCTGCGAGCTGCAGACCAGGGGAGCCCGGGGTGTGATTCAGTCCGAAGGCTCGAGGACGAGGAGCACCGGTGTCGTGGTGCAGGAGCCCTGAGTGTCCCGGCGCGAGACAGAGCGAGCTCCTCCAGCTCTGCATTCCTTTCTACCCACGCGCCTGGCAGGCTGGAGGGGGCCGCCCACCCTGGGGGGGGTGATGGGGGCCCTGCTCTACTGGGTTCCCCGCTCAGCGCCAGTTTCCCGGGAAGCACCTCGCGGCCACACTCAGGATCGATGCCTCACCGGCTGTCTGGGCACCCCTGAGCCCAGTCCGGCCGACAGGTGAGAGGAACCATCCCCTCCAGCCTCCCTCCAGACCTGGCTTTCTTCCCGCCCTCTCGGGACCCCTCACGGCCCAGCAGGTGCAGCCCCTGCGACCCACCCTTGGCAGGCCAGGCCAGGTCTCCTCGCTCCCTGCGCAAGAAGGAACAGCAGCCGTGTGCCCAGCCCTGCACCGGCTGCCGCGGGGCACCGCCTCACTGCACGGCTCCCCTGACCGGAGGGCAGCTCCCCGCGTCCACGCCACCTCCCCGGCCCCCAGCAGCGTCAGCCCCCAGCCCTCCAGGAAGTAATGCCAAAGCCGGCATGTGGCCGAGGGGGGGCCTCGGCAGCAAACACACAGAGAGCAGACCCTGCGGTGAGGCCCACGTGGCCCCCACCCGCTTCCCCGCCCCTGCTGGTGTGGACCCCCCGGACCAGCCCTTCTCACTCTGGCTGGGCGCCCGGCGGGAGGCGGAGGCCAAACCAACCCGGTCCAGAGCACAGTGCGAGCCTGGCCCTTGGGAGATGCTTCCAGAACGTCTGCCGAGACGAGACTGGTCCCCAAAGGGCTCCTTCGAGGCCCTTTATTGATTCGGTCATTCGGCAAATGTTACGGGGTGCGCTGTGTGTTAGATTCCATGGCGAACGTTAGGGAAGCCAGCCGGAAACAGAGAACGACAAAGAGAAAAGGAAAGGAGGGAAGGAGGGAGAGGGAAGGAGAGAGAGAGAGGGGCCTCCTGACCAGGGAGGCCCACCGGGTGGGGGGAGGGGATGGATGGGGGAGCCTGGGAGGCTGCAGGGGTGAGGGTGACGGGACCCCAGCCCCCCCCAGATCCTCAGCTCCTCCTCTCCCAGCGCTGAGGTCCCGCCCAACCCTCTGGCCCTTTCAGGGCGATTCCTGGTCCCCACGGGGCGTCTGTAGCTCCAAGGGTGTCCCGGGAGAGCAACAGGGGGAGGACAGGGGCATGACTTCACTTGAACGTGGCACCCACCAGCCAGGCCTCTCCCAGCCGGGGCCTCCACGTGGGGCTTCCTGGGCCCCCACCCGGGAAACCCACGTCCTGGGCCCGGTGTGCACGGCCCGGCCTGTGCCTGGGAACCCCAGGGGCCCCGAGGCCGGGCCGGGAGGGGGCGGCGAGGCCAGCGAGGGATGTTTGCTCGGTGAGTCAGCGCAGATGTGGCTCTGTCATGACACACGCGTCCATGGAGGCAGGAGAGGCCTCTGCTCCCCACCCCCGAAAGGGGAGGCCCCTGGAGGGGGCAGGGAGGGCCGGCCGCGGACAAAGTCCTTGGAAGGGCTCTCTGCCCACGGGCCGGGGCCAGCGAGAGTCAGTGAGCATCTGCAGTGCGGAAAGTTCTGCTTTGCTCTGAGCACCCGAGTCTGCTCAAGCGGTCGGCCCCTGTCGGCCTGCCTTGGGCAGCGATGTAAATTACTTGCTTTCAGAACGTGGCCTGTTCGAAAGGACCCAGTGAAAGGGACCTGGAAGCTGCTCTCAGGCCGGGCCTGAGACTCGGGGTCACCACTGGCTCCGTGGCCCACGGCAGCATGGGCTTGCTAGCCGCGTGGGCGGCGGCATGTGGGTGCTGGGGGCTGGCTCTGCCGGGGAGGGCCTGGCGACACGGGTGGGGGCATCGGTGCCGGACCGCCAGAAACGCCCCCCAGGTCACGAGCCCCCACCTCAGCCACACTGTTTTCCAAACAGACAAGGCCACTCACATGCTCTCCTGTGGCTAATTCGTTCCAGAAGGCACCAGACTGAATATTGCTACTGTAAATAGATTTCTTCATTATCCTGGGGCATTTTTTTGGCCAAAAGACTAAGGAAAAAAAAAAAAACCCAGGAAAGAGGCAGTAAGCGTCTGGGCTCCCAGCAGTCCCCGGCAGGGTGTAGGAGGAGGCTCGGCAGGCTGGAAAGGGCAGCGTGTTCTCGCCGTGGCCGTCACCTGTGTGCTCACTCGCTGGGAGTTCCGTGTCCGTGAGAACCACGTCGGGAAGCGGCGGGCACTCCACGGCCCAGTGGGGCGAGTCAGGCAGTGATGCATGCTGCCACCTGGGATTCGATGTGTAGAGGTCCCCGGGTGATGACACGGAAAGCAGAGTCTCCTACTCACAGCTCCAGGGAGAAGGGGCCGCGTTGCCACACAGGGCCACGTGGGCAGCCCGGGGACAACATGCCCTGATTGGCGTCTGCGGGAAGGAACGGGCAGGGCAGAGGGAGCAAGCCTGGAGTAAGCAGGAGTAAGCCTGGGATGGGCCGGTGATTCCGGAGACTCTGGGCCTTAGGGTGGCCTCTCGCTGCCTGGTCCTGGCCTGGGCTGATTTAGGGCCTGTCCCAGCCCGCAGGGGGCCGGACACACCTGGAGCCCCAGCAAGACCGGGGTGCCGCGTGCACTTGCGGATGCCTGGGCTAGATCGGCGCTGGTGTTTGCAGCCGTGGGGCTCGGGGTGGCTTCTGGGTGCGACAGATGACGCGTCCGCCTTGTTAGTGAGACTGGCAGGGAGGGAACAAACCACCCCACTCTTGGCACAAACCACCCCATCCCAGATGTCGACCGAAGCCGGGGGCAGACCCCGCATGCCGATGGCTTGGCCTTGGGCCACCACCAACCGGGAGAAGCTTGGTCGCTCCGCCTGTTCTCAGAAACTGCACTCGGGACCCAGGCAGCTGGGAACCCACACTCCCGAGCCAGACCCGGCCCGAAGAGGGACCAGGGGCAGGTCTGTGTGCCGCTCGCCTGCCCCAGCATGCCGTGTGGCCGTCTGGCTCGCCATGTCCAGGGTCAGGGCCTCGAGCCCCCTGCCCCGTGCCTGCAACTCTTGCTTTGGGAACGTTCTCGAGGTTATTTTCAACAGGGAAAAGAAATCTGCAAATGAGAAACAGCACCAGACTTCCGTACCGTGAGTCCCTCAAGGAAGCCGGGAGCCGTCAGGAGACTTCTGCTGGGAAACGACCTCTTGGGCAGATGACTGTGTTCGGCAGGGCGAGCAGCTGGAGTTGGTGGAAGCCGGGGGGGACGTTCTGAAGCCCTGACCCCAGCCTGTGACCCCACCCTCCCCGCTGCCTCCCTGGCTCCAGGCAACCCCTTACCTACCCGCCCTGCTCGGCCGGGACCTGCAGCTCTGCACATCTGCAGAATGGAGAGGATGGCACTCAAACTGGGGCTCTTGACCTAATGATGACAGTTTGAGGCCAATTCCCCAGAAAACCGCCAAGTGCATCACTGCACACGCTCTCAGCACGTCCCACGGGCTCCACAGACCCCCACCGACCCTCTGCGGCCCCGCCCTGCTCTCTGAGATGCCGGGCGCTGCTCCTGGCCTGCGGCCAGCCTCCAGCCACCCGGCAGCTGCCTAGGGCACCGAGGGTCCCGCACAGAGGGGTGTGGCCTCCTGTCCTATCCCCACCCCCACTCCCCAAGGGCTCTCACGCCCCAGGGCAGCCCACACAGGAAGCAGGGCCACAGCCCCTCAGAGTCACTCTTCAGTTCTCCAGTGAGATGCCACCGCCCACATCTGAGCTGCAGCCCAAGTCAGCATCTCCACGCTGGCCCGTGGGAGCCCTATGTCCGGGGACACAGCCACCTGCCACCTGGGTGACTGTGCTCACTCTGTGCCGGGTGCAGTGACACGCTCTGCCTCCCCAGTGCACTGAGAAGGAGGACTCCGCCCAAGTGCCCTGGCCCCATCACCCTATTCCTAGAGATGGGAGACCCGCCGGAGATGGCAGGTGCCTCTGGGGCCAAGCGTGGCCACCGTCCGGAGGCAGTTTGGAATGCCCGGGGCAGCGCCGGGGGGTGTTGCTGCTGGACACAGAGCCTGTGAGCCTTAGCTATGAAGGGGAGGCCAGCTCGTCTACATGCCTTCAATGGACGGAAGGCCCAGAGTGGCAACGTGGGGTCCGTGCTCAGGAGACTCGGCGTGGAGGAGAACTTGCCGGGCCTGGGCGTGCCTGAGCCGATCTTCCAACAAGCCAGGGAAGGCAGCGCTCACGTTGCTCCCTGGCCGGCAGAAGGACCGGCAACTTGCCTCTCCGGCGCCCTGTCCTTTCTATCAGGAGGGTGCTGGGGGCCCAGTGCCAAGGGTAGCCGTGGGTCACATGACAAGCCCTGGGAAACAAGCAGCCAGCGGGAGCGCGGGCAGGTGTTGGGGCCGCCCACCCTTTCTGCACTCCCTGCGCCCACGGCTTCAACACGGCTGTTGGCACCACGTTGCGCTTTTTGGCCCCGCTGTCTCCCCACTGCACGCAACGCTTCCCGACTTCCCGAGGACAGGGGCCGTGCGTGTCCGCGTGTTTCCCCCAGCGCCTGGTGTGGTCTGGCCACGCCATGCCTACGCCGAGGGTATTCGCCAGATGGATGACTGAGCTGCGTGGCGGGAAGCTTGTTCCCTGCAAACCGGGGCCCGTCGCTCTGTCTCAGTCTCACTTCCGCCCTCATGGTAAGGCATGCCCCATCTGGTAACTGCCTCCCTCCCGTGCTCCCGCTGGTCCTGCCCTACACGGCACCAGGTGGCAGGTGACTGTGTCCCTGGTCACAGGGCTCCCATGGGCCAGCCGTGGGGATGCTGACTTGGGCTGGAGCTCAGACGTGGGCGGTGGCACCTCACCAGAGAGCTGTTGTACTCGGCCTCTACCTAGCCCTCCCCCAAAACTGCCCTCCTGACCCCACCAGGGTAACCACTGCCCTGACTTCTGACCCCCTGGATTAAAGCGTCCCCGTTTCTGAACAACTCACAAGTGGTGTCAGGCGGCACGTGTCTGCTTGTCTTCCTCCCTGCCGACCTTCCCCCTCCACGTTCTATTTGCAAGATTGCGCCCTGGGGGTCCACGCGGCAAGACCTGCTCACTCTTATTGCTGCCCAGGATTCTGACGGGGAACACAGCAAGCAGGTGATTAACCCACCCTCGTGCTGACGGACACCTGGGTTTGTCCAGTTTGGGCCGTTGCAAATAAGGCCACCATGAACATTCCTGAACATGCACCTGGTTAGACACGTACACGCATGTCCGCGGGGTACGTACCGAGGGGTGAAGATGTTGGGTCACAGGGTTTGCTTGTTTTCAACTTTAGCAGACAGGGTCAAAGTGCACCAGGTCGCATTGCTACCAACAGTGTGTGCAAATAAGAGCCTTTCCGCATTCTCATCAACATAGGGGCTCCAGCCATTTTTAATTTGGGCCATTTGGGAGCAGTACGTCATTGTGTTTTAAGTATTCATTGAGGTGAAATTCACCTAAGATTAGGCATTTTACAATGAACAATGCTACAGCATTCGGTGCATTCACAGTTGGTGCCAGCACCACCTCTGTCCAGTTCCAGAACATTCCCAACACTCCAGAGTGAGCCCCCTTAGCCATTAGAGGCAGTTTCTTCCCGTGTCCCTCCCCCAGCCCCCGGGAGCCACCCATCCTCATCCTGTCCCTGTGGGTTTGGCTGGTCAGGGTTCCTTGTGGACAGAATCATACACCAGGTAGCCTGTGGCTTCTTGCACTTAGCACGTCTTCAAGGCTCTTCCGTGCTGTCACCCGCGCCAGTCCTCCGTCCCTCTCCTAGGCTGAGTGACAGACCACTGCGCGGACAGACCCCAGTCGTGCCGTTGTGGTTTGACTCACACCCACCTGACTGCTGAGGGACCGGAGCACCTGTCTGCGTGTTTGCCAGCCGCCTGCACACCTCTTACCGGAGGCTCCCGTTCCAGTCTCTCCATGTGGGTCTTCTCCACGCAGCTTTGCCAGAGGTTTGATGTTTCCTGGATTCAGGTCCTCCGTCGGTTATACGTGTTGTAAATATCTTCCTCCACTCTGGTTTTCATTTTCATCCTCAATGGTGTCTTTTGATGAACAACATTGCTTAGTTTTAATGCAACATGATCATCGATCTTTTGCTTTATGGGAGTGCTTTCTGCCTCCTGTTTAAGGGCACTTAGCTGTCCCTGAGGTCACGGACAGGGTTATGTTATCTTCCAGAAGGTGCGTTGTCGTATGTTTCACACTGAGCTCTACAAGTCACTTGGAACTGGTATTTGAGTGTGATGTTAGAGTCCAAGTTTCTTTCTCATATGGATATCCAGATGATTGAACACTATTTCTTAAAATCTTTCCCCCACTGCTCTTCAGGACCAACTTACCATAAATCAAGTGATCATGTATATATCACACACACACACACATATATATGGGTCTGTTTCTATATTTTATTCTGTTCCATTGATCTAGTTATCTAACACTGTCTTACTGTAGTTCTGTACGTTTTAGTATGTGATAACGTAACCCTAAATATTTTGTTCTTCTTCTATGAGGTCATCTAGGCTATTCTTGGCCCTTTGCATTTCCATATAAAATTTAGAATCAGCATATAAATTTCTACAGGAAGCATGGTGGGGTTCTGATTTCAATTCCATCGAATGTAGATGCATTTGGTGACGAACTGACATCACTATACAATTGAGTCTTCCACTCATGAACATCATATATGTTTCTGTTTCTTGGGTCTTCTTTCATTTTTGCCAATAACATTTTGTAGTTTACTATGAAAATCTTGTGCATGTCTTTTAATATCTTTATTCTTAGATGCCTTGATGTATTTTCATGCCATTATAAATGGCATCTTTAAAATTTTTTAATGTCAATTAAAGTATACAAATATACCTCTATAGAAATAAAATCAGTTTACTTTTAATTTTGACATTATATTCAGTGACCTTGCTCTGCATTCACTTATTAATTCCAATAGTTTAATTGTATATTCTTTTGGATTTTCTATGCAAACAGTCATGCAGTCTGTGAATAATGATATTTTTATTCCTTCCTTCATCATCCTCACATCTTCTATTTGATTTCCTCTAGGAGCATATAGAAAGATATGGTGGTAGGGGATATTGCTGTTTCAGTCCAATCTCAGAGGAAATTTTCAGTATTTTCTCATTGAGTGAGATATTTTCTATATATATTTTGTTTGTTTTGAAAATTCTCTTCTCAGATTAAGGAAGTCCTCTTGTATTTCTACTAATAGAGAATGTTAATAGAGAATACTTACTAATAGAGAATAACTTGTGTTTTGTCCTTTACCCTGTTAACGCAGTGAATTTCATTGCTTGATTTTTTTTTGAATGCTAAAACACCCTTGTGTAAAGAGATGTATTGGCCTTTTATTATTTCATCTGATTTAACTTGTTAATATTTTAGTTAGAAAGTTACACCTATGTCCATGAGAGAGACTGGTTTATCTGTTTTCTTCCGTGTAATAACATCTGCGTCAGATTTGACGTCAAGGATGTGTTGACATCAGAACTAGAGCTAAGAACATTCTCTCTTTTCTCATTCTCTGGAAGAATTTGTTTAAGACAACCATTAGCCCTGCATGAATATGTGGAAGGATTGGCTAGTCAACCATCAGGACTGAAGACTTTTTGTGAGGACATTTTAAATTAAGGATTCAGATATGTTACCAGTTATATTAAATTTCATTTCACTTCTTATATCTCTTTTGGTAAGTTGTATTGTTTTTAAGAAGTTATCCATTTTATCTAAGTTTTCAAATTATTGGCATAAAGTCATTCAAAATATTCCCTTATTATCCTTTAATGTCTATAGTATCTGTAATGGTATTTTTTTTCTTCCTGATATTGGGAATTTGTGCTCTCCCATGAACTTTCTCTCTCTCATCAGAGGTTTATCAATTTTAACAGTCTTTTAAAATGATTAATATTTAACTTCATTGATTCATGCTATATTTGTATCTTACTTTATTGATTTTCTATTGTCTTTTTTCCTTCCTTCTTTCTTTGAAGATACCTTTCAGCTTCTTAAAATAAATATTTACATCATTTTCAAGTTTTCTTCTTTTTGAAAATGTACATTTGTAAGGCTATAAATTTTCCCATAAGTATAGCTTTAGCTGCATCCAAAATTATAAATATGTCATATTATAATTCATTTTCAGTCCAAAATATTTTTCGATTTCCATTTTTAGTTCTTCTTTTATCTATTTTGGGGAAGTATTTTTGTGAATTTCCAAATATTTAGAGATTCTCTAGTTATCTTTTTATTACTGATTTCTAGCTTAAGTTTAGCAATGCTAGGACTGGGACCCTGCAAATTACATTTCTCCTCCTTCCTCGCTAGCTGTCATTTTGTTGGGATCCATCAATAGAACGGCCTAGAGAGATACTAGAACACAAGGCTTGGGGTGAGGGGACTTCCTGATTTTTCCTGTCCCCTTCAGTGTTCCTCTGGCAGTGGCAACACTTGTCTCTTGCTGCCGTGTCCTTCTCACATCCTTATCACATGCCCTTGGGGCATACCAGCCATAACTAGGCAGGGACACCCTTCCCATTCCTCCCTTTGTTCCTCCAGATCTAGGAATGGCAGTATCTTCCTACAGCTACTCTCTTTGTGTTATCTCATTGTTTCCTTTTTGCTCTTTCCACCTTTCAACATCTGTGTGACCAGTTCCCTCTACTAAATTCCCTTTGTTTGAAATAACTAGTGCGGCTTCTGTTTTCCTGATCAGACCTTTCCCGATAGACTGCAATTGTCACGTGCAGGGCTTTATATCTACCATTTCACTCTTTGTTTTCTATGTGCTCCAACTTTCCTGTCTTTCTTTTTGTTTTCTTTCTTACCTTCTTTTAGTTTGTTTTTTTATGGTGCCATTGTTGCCGTATGTAATCAAACAAGTTATATATTCTCCTACCACTCTTTTAGTGGTTGCCCCGGAGACGAGGACATGCATCCTTGACATTTTAAAGACTAATCTATATTAGTACTTTTGTCACTTCTTGGCCAGGAAAGGACTTTATAATAGTTTCACCATCCCTCTCAACTTACATGCTTATGGGTGTAGTTTATTCTCTACATATGCTAAACTTCACAAGGTACTAGTATTGTTTTATGCTGTCAACATGTATTTAGTTCTAATCATATGGTTCCCCTTTTCACAGCTCTTCATTGTCCCTTGCATCTCTGTGCTGCCATCTGGCTTAGCTTTCCTTCTGCCTAAAGAACTCTAATATTTCTCTTAATGCTGCTCAGCTGGCAATGATCGCCGGTTTTGATGATCTGAAAATGTCTTTATTTCATCTTAATTATTAAAGGGTATTTTCACTAGGCACAGAGCCCTAGGCTAGCAGCTTTTCCTTTCAGTCCTTTGAAGTTATCATTCCATTGTGTCAGGCTTCCATCATTTCGGTTGAGAAATCAGCTGCCAGTCTAATGCTACCCTTTTTATTTTTTTAAATAAAATTTATTATCAACCAATTTCCCATTGTTAATAATACATTTTGTCTTTGTCTTTTGTTTTCAGTATGTTTACCACCATTTCTCAAGATATAGAGTCCTTTGTATGTAGAGTCCTATGTGTTCTGCTTAGGATATTGCATTTCTTGGATGTGGGGCTTCTCATCTTTCTTCAATTTGGGAAAAATCCTCTTCAAATAGCGATTCTGCCTCCTTCTGTCTTTTCTCATAGTCTGGGACTCCAATTTCATGTGTAAATTCGTATCACCATAGCCTACACAGCGCTCATGTTCTACTTTATATTTCCCATCCTTTGTTTCTCCATGGAGCCCAAATATTTTTAGACTCATCTTCCATCCAATGAATTCTCTAGTGGGCTGTCTGCCGTTAACGTCATCCATAAAGGTTTAATGGTATATTTTTTCTTTCCAAATTTTCTTTTTTTTTTTTTTTTTGTATGATTTCTGGAATTTTTGCCAAAATTCTCAATCTTACATTTCAATCCCTTATGCACATTAAATATAGTTATTTGATGACACCATGATCTGTATGCCACAGAAGATTCTGTCTTTGCTGATAACACCATGGGAAGGGATTGTATTTACTTCTAGGGGGCAGATGCCAAGAGTCACATCCTTGTGCCATTCTCTAAGCCTCCAGCAGCAAAGCTGTCCTGTAAGCCACTCCAGTGACCCTTTCGCCATGCCATCGTGTAGCATTCACATGGTGGGGAGACGGGCAGGAAGGGCCCCCTCCAGGGGCCCTTCATCTTGACGGGAAGGCCAACAAAAATGGCAATTGCAATGGACCCAATAAGGACTCAGGCCACTCTCACCCTGGGAGCAACGGGGGCACGGAGGTGAGGTTTCCCCAGAACCGGGAGAATCCCGGACCTGGAAGAGAACGATGTCCAAGGCAGGGGCCCAAAGGAAGCCTGGCTCATCCCTGGTCCCTACTCATTAGGGACAGAGCAAGGAGGCACCTGCTGCAGAGGGGGCCGGGCAAGATCTGGGGCTTTTCCGAATCCTCCTCTGGAGCCTCAAGGTCATGACCTCAGGGGAGCCAGGAACAGAGTGGGGACACTGAAAGTAAGACGTCAGCTAGCATGGCGGGTGGAGGGGCCGAGGTCTGGGGGATTCTCCTCAGATTACACGCCTCGGATTACAGTTCTCCATGTGAAATGAGGTTGGCTTTAAATCCGCAGCAGTCCCCTGTCCATAAGATGCGGTCAACAGACAAACCGAGAGTGGACGGATGCACGTTTGATAGTCAAGACCAAGGCCGGCAGTCACTGTTTGGAGATGCCCATGCCGGCCAGAGCGAGTCGGACTCCAGCGCTGGTGGGGCTCAGTGTTTGAGATGGCAGCCGTGGGAGGGGCTTGGGGAGCCCTTCCTCCTCCTCCTCCTCCTCCTCCTCCTCCTCCTCCTCCTCCTCCTCCTCCTCCTCCTCCAGCAGCTCACAGCATAGTGAGCCCACATCACTCCACTCCTGGGACGGCCCAGCCCCGGCCCTGCTTCCCTCCTCTGCCGGCCGTGCCCTGTGTCTGGACTCCTCCTGCCACAGCCCCTCCACCCCCATGGGCCCCCCAGACCCAGACCCAGACCTGCTGCCGTGGCGGGTCCCCTCGCCCACAGCGATCTCATCAGGGTTTCCACATCTGTGTCCCCGGCCTGGCATCCCTCAGGAGGTCAAGGTCTGTGTCTGCCTCACTGGCTGTCGTCCCCAGGCCCCAGCGCGCTCTGCCGATCCGGGTTGACTTCTCGAGCAGAGTCTGCTGCAGGCCTGGAGCCGAGCACACCCTCGGGGACCTCACTCCCAGGTGTGGGCCCAAGGTGGGAATACCCAGCCGGCCACTACTTGGCGTTTCCGAGAATGCCACCATCTCTCCCCCTCCAAGGGGGCCCCTCGGGGCGGGCCGCGTCTGGAATTCCTGAGGCGAGGGCAGGTTTACGTTGGCCCCGGCGCCGGGCTGCAGGGAGGGAGCCAAGGCCAAGGCAAACAGCAGACGGATTCCAACGGCCGAGGCGCAGGCAGTGCTGGCCGGAGCGGGAGCCGACGGGGCACCCACATCCGTCACGCGTCCTGCCGGGGTGGCCAGACGCCCCAGGGCACAGATGCAGAGGAGGTGGCAGGGCAGACAGAAAGGTCCCGGGCCGAAGGGAGGGAGAGGAGAGCATGAAGGCCCTCCATGACCAGAGCGTGCTGAGGTTTGCAAGGCCCCTGCGTGACCCGCAAGACAAGAGCAGGTGCCAGTGGATCTGTAAGGAAACTGAGGCCCAGGGTGGCCGGGGGCTGGACGGAGACCTCAGGGCTAGTGCCTGCAACGTGTCCCGACTGAGGGAGAAAAGGAGAATCTGTGCCCAAATCTGCAGAGCCTTTTCCTCCAGGAAGCTCAGGGTCCCCTGGCCAAGCCCCTTCCTGGGCTGAACGTGCTCCTCACCCTGAGCTCCCATGGCCTCCTGGGAGCAGCTCCCATCACAGCCCTGGCCACGGGGGCTGGAGTGCAGGGTCCCCACCTGCCCACATGCCCTGCGACTCACAGATGTCCCCAGCACACAGCCTAGGGCTTACACACAGTGGGTGCTCCTGGGGCCCCTCCGACACCCAGCCCTGGACCTGCACACAGTGGGTGCTCACGGGGCCCCTCTGATGCCCAGCCTGGGACCTGCACACAGTGGGTGCTCACAGGTCCTCTCTGATGCCCAGCCTGAGACCTGCACACAGTGGGTGCTCACAGGTCCTCTCTGATGCCCAGCCTGAGACCTGCACATAGTGGGTGCTCACAGGGCCTCTCCAACACCCAGCCTGGGAACTGCACACAGTGGGTGCTCACAGGGCCCCTCTAACATCCAGCCTGGGACCTGCACACAGTGGGTGCTCACAGGGCCTCTCTGATGCCCAGCCTGAGACCTGCACATAGTGGGTGCTCACAGGGCCTCTCCAACACCCAGCCTGGGGCCTGCACACAGTGGGTGCTCACAGGGCCTCTCCAACACCCAGCCTGGGACCTGCACACAGTGGGTGCTCACAGGGCCCCTCCGACACCCAGCCTGGGGCCTGCACACAGTGGGGGCTCATGGGGCCTCTCCAGCACCCAGCCTGGGACCTGCACACAATTGGTGCTCACGGGGCCCCTCCGATGCCCAGCCTGAGACCTGCACACAGCGGTTGCTCACAGGGACCCCCTGACACCCAACCTGGGGTCTGCACATAGCAGGTGCTCAAAACGTGTTGCTGACCAAACAGAAAGCATTGCTGTGGAAGGCTACTGCCAGGAGACAAATGGGGATGTCTGGCCCGCAGCTCAGCAGCAGGCACGTGGGGCCACAGCCCTGCTGCCATCAGTTCTTGGGCACAGAGCTGGGAATGGGCCGTCAGGGCGCCTTGACCCCCTGCCTGCCCCTCGGTTCTATGCAGAGTCTGGGAGAAGCAGACTCAGCCCCCAGCGCCCTGGTCCCATGGCCTGCTAGAGGGGGGGTCCAAGGAGGCTGCTATAGGGCAACTTCAACTTCCAGCAGCTACCTGGCCACAGACACCTCAAATCCAGGTCCACTGTGGGGGGCGGGCAGAGCAGCCTATTGATTCAAGGCAGATTGAAACACGGTCTGTGTTGGGCTCCTATTCAGCCCCCTACCCACACTCGCGGGTGGCATGAGTCCATGGGGAGGGACGTTTGTCCAGGCGGTCACACCCAGCAGACTAGCACTGCAGGGGTGGGGGGAGTGGGAAAAGGGCGACGCCAGAACTTAAGGGAGGGGCACGGCCAGCCTCAGGGCATCCCGACACCCTAGCCAGCCTGAGCTGAGAGTTTGCCATGGAGACCACAGGAAGGGATGTCGGGTTCCCCAGGGCACCCTCAGAGGGCCAGACCTTCGTCCTGCAGCACACACAGGGACGTGGAAGGCATGGGGACGCCTGGGGGACTTCCTGGAGGAAGGGGCAAATCTGGAGGGTTTGGTTGGCTCAGTAGTGGCCCCCAGATATGCCCGAGTGCTGATCTCTGGAACTGAAGATGCTCCTGCTTGGCACTATCTGAGCTGGGGGGGAGGGGGGAAGGCGGGGGGGGGGGGGCGTGCTGGGGCCCTGGGGCCCAGGTCCTGCCGATCTCCCTCTCGGGAGGGGACATGGATTCGGGGTGCTTCCCTGAGTCCCCCCAAGGTCAGGACATATTTCTGATCCTATAGCCTTTGCTTTTAACCCTGGTGCCTTACTGCAGTTCCAACCCCCAGGAGCCCCATTCCTCTAAGTGAAAAACCAAAAACCACAAATACTCACTAATTTGGGCAGCGCTGATTCTGCTTTTGTAAACCTACAGCCTTTTCTTAGCAAAACATTTCCTCGTGGGCAATGCAAATTCATGTCCCCAGCACGACTGCCAGGCAAGCTTTTGAAAAGTCTGAGAAAGTGTTTAACACGCTCTCGAAAACCTCTCCTGCCTGTTTACATGGAAGCAGAACACACATCCAACCCGTTGGGTTTACCCGTGCCTTTAAGGGTCTGGAGGGGACAGCATCCAACAGCCACCACTCACCTCCGCTGCACGCAAGGCAGGTCCCAGCGCTGTGCTTAAAACAGCCACTGATTCAGACGTCCACAAATTTCACTCTGGCCCCTATCCTAATTGATTCAAGTGAGTGAGGCTTCCCCACGCCCTGCCCACCTCCGCAGCCAAGAGGAAACCCGGACCCATGGCCAGGTGCCCTCCCAGGGCAGCCGACACCTGCCCCCTGTGTCGATTGCCCCCGAGGACCCAGAGGCACAACCACCCAAGAGCTGTGGCCCCCAGCAGTGCCACAACCTCCCTGGCACTCCTGGGCCTCACCCCCTCCGAGGCCAGGATGTGGGGGCACGGGGGGGGGGGACCAGGACCATGCTGGGGACACCTGCCATCCTGGCTCTGCCCCCAGCACCCGCCTGGCCTGGGCCCTGTCCCTGCCCCTCTCCTGGCCTCACCTCTGCATGGTGGCACGTGGATCAGCTCAGGGGCTGCCAGGTTGGGGGCTTTTACTTAAAATCCCCACACACACACTGGAAAAAAAAAGCGAAAGGCAGCCTAAGGGTTGCCAGTGCGTAAAAGCCATCTACTGTCACCTCTTCTCCTGGCAGCAGGAAGGCTGTGGCCTGAGACTGAAGGACACAGCAGAGCACGGAATGAGGGGGCTCCATGCAGACCTTGGCACCTGTCCTCGCTTGGCTTATTCTGCCTGGGACCTGTGGCAATGCCACCCACTCTGGCACCATCTGGGACGCCCAGGGCTCCACGTCAGGCCCTAGGTCCTGTCTGGCTTCTGTCACTCCGTGAGTCATGGCAAGCCCACGGCGAGGCTGATCCCGCCGACCAGGCGTCCTCGCCCGTCCCCCCGACCCACGCAAGCCTTTGGGGACTGAGCGTGGCAGCCAGCCCGCGATGCTGAGGCTGTCTCCCGCTAGTGACGGTTTGTCACAGACACAGGAAAGAGAGTGGATACCGGGGCAGAGCGGGGAGCCACTGTCTCCTGGCCACCACTTGGACCGAAGATCTCCTGGGCTGTCACAGGGTTGGAGTGTCCCTGGCATCCACCTGCACCTCCTCTTTCATTAACAGTCTGCTTCTGCCCTTCCCTTTTCTCCTTTGCAAAATACCATTTTCCACCTTCAGCGAGGCCGTTGTTATGGAGAATATGGACTCTCGTGCGTCACTTTCCATAGGCGCGTGTCCCTGCCGTTCCCGTCTAGCCCAGAAATGCTCGCATCTCCATTGCTTTTAGTTTGTGTCTTCTCTGTATTTGCGTACACGAGTGACGCTCGCTTCCGCCGTCACCTGTGCCCTTTGTTCATCTCTGTTCTTTGCATTAATGATACCCTTGAGACGGCTTTGTTTGTTTTGTTCGGGGGATTTTTTTTTTTTTTTTTTTGCCAAAATACTTCATGGATTTCCTACATATTGATGTTTCCAATGTAAACTTTTTCCCTTTAAAAGCGTACGACCTTTTGTTAGGCCATCTAACAGCCGATGGCACGCGTATGTACGACGTAAGAATCAGAAATGAATTCAACATTTGCATTTGAGTAAACTTAGTCCGGGGGTCGTTGTAAACATTCGATGCTCAGAGTGATTAGGGGCAGGACTCGCACAAAACACCACTTCGCCAGAACGTCAGCACGTGAATGTTCGCCTGATTCCAGTCCTGCCTTGTCTGTCTCTCTCTCTCTCTGAAACTCACATGCACACACACGCATGCACATGCACACACACACGTGTGGACATAGCACATTTTATTTATCTGTTCATTGGTTGATGAATATTTGCATTGTTTCCACCTTTCGGCTTTTACAAACAATGGTGCTACGGACACCGCGGATGAGTTTTTGAGCGGATGTAAGTTTCCAGTCCCAGAGTGGAACTGCCAGGCGGGGTGCTGGCTCTATGCGGAACCGTCTGCGGCACCGCTAGACTGCGTTCTGTCCTCAGTGGCCCCCGGCAGGCATGAGACCTGGGCAGCTGCTTATTTAACCTGACAAGATACCGCCACAGCACAGAGCAGACCGGTGAGTCGCCGCATCACCCGTTAGCCCCTGGGTCGGGACGGCTGAGTCCCCCGGCAAATGGGACCATCAGACGCGAGCCCGGGACACTCACACAGGTGTGCGACCGCGGTCGGGGCTCACTGCATTGTGACTCAGCCTCCCCGATAACTCTGCCCGAACCGCGTGGCGGCACCGATACGGACCCCTGCTGGCCAGGGAAAATGGTCATTTCATGAGGCTCAACCCCGTGGTAAGACTGAGCTTCGCACAGGAATTTTCTTTTTTATTTATTTATTTATTTTTGCCCATTTTTATGTCCTCTGCTGTGAATTTTCTGCTCATCTCTTTTGCCCCTTCTCCTGCCTTGTTAAAGAAGGGGATCCTTTTCTCATCGATTTGTTGAAGTTACCTGTGCATTCTGGATGTTAATCCGTTATCGAATACACGTCGAAAATCTCTTTCGCTCTGTGCTTTGCCTTTTCACTGCGTTTATGGTGGTTTTCGATGATCAGTGGTTTTCAGTGTTAATGTACGTGAACTTATAAAGCTTTTCGGGGTCTGTGCACCCTTCTCGTGTCTTGCTAAGACGTCTCCCCTGGGCTAAAATCACAAGGACGGGCTCCGTCTGGGCCAGCCAGGGCTTCCCAGAGAGACGGGACCAGCAGGCGGTCGCTGTGTTCATAGCTCCTTCTATCTGGACAGACGGACGGATGGAGGTAAGAAATTATAAGAAACTGACTCACACGGTGACAGAGGCTGACAAACCCCACCCCCTGCCAGCTGGAGACCCAGAGAAGCTGGTGGTGTCACCCGGTCAGGGTCCAAGTCCCGAGAACCAGAACCACCAGGGAGTAAGTCCCCGTCGGGGGCTGGAGGAGACCAGTGCCCGACAGGCAGGGAGGGGGATTCCTCCTTCCTCCTCTTCCTCCTCCTCCTCTTCGTCCCGCTGCCTTTTGCTCTATTCAGGCCCCAGCAGGTCGGATGAGGCCCGCCCACGCCGCAGAGGGTCACCTCCTCTACCCAGTCCACCGATTCCAGAAACACTCGCACGGACACACCCAGGGTCAATGCTCACCCAAATATCTGGGCGCCCTGTGGCCCAGCCACACGTCGACGCATAAAATACACCATCACAGCTTCCTCCTCTTCTAGAAATGTTGAGGCTGTGCTGTTCACATCGGGGTCTTCAATCCGTCGGGAATATGCCTTTTGTGAGCGCCGTGGCGTAGAAACTCCGTCCAGTCTCTGCCGTGCTGACGACCGATGGTCGTGGCCCGTCTGCTCCTTGTGCTCTCCTGCCGGGGCTGCCCTCTGCCACGCCAGCGTCCCTGGATGGACACATCTGCTTCCGACTCCCTGCTCCAACCCATCTCCCTGCTTGTCTGCACCAATCTACCTTTTTTTTTTTGGAGACAGAGTCTCGCTTTGTTGCCCAGGCTAGAGTGAGTGCCGTGGCGTCAGCCCAGCTCACAGCAACCTCAAACTCCTGGGCTCAAGCAATCCTCCTGACTCAGCCTCCCGAGTAGCTGGGACTACAGGCATGCGCCACCATGCCCGGCTAATTTTTTCTGTATATATTAGTTGGCCAATTAATTTCTTTCTATTTATAGTAGAGACGGGGTCTCGCTCTTGCTCAGGCTGGTTTCGAACTCCTGACCCTGAGCAATCCATCTGCCTCAGCCTCCCAGAGTGCCAGGGTTACAGGCGTGAGCCACCGCGCCCGGCCTCCAATCTACCTTTTGCTTCTACCGCTTTATGAGACTCGATAGCCCAAGGTGCAGGCAACCACGCCTTGCTCCTCCGGATTGCCCTGGTCATATTTCCAGCCTTTGTCCTTGTTCCACGATACACTGCATAGTGGCAGCTTATCGAGTGTCATTAAAGAGCAAACACAAACCTGGCGGAGATTTGCTCGGAATTCGGTTGAGCGGGTAGATTAAGTGAGAACATATGGCGTCTTTAAGAGACGGAGTGTCCCCGCCCGGGAGCTTGGAGCATTAGCTCATTCTCTTTCCAGCTGCTGAAGATTTCATTCTGGAGATGAGTCAAGAGTGTCCTAAGCAGCTCCCTAGCGACGGGAGTTCGGATGGAGCTCAGGCTTCTCCCTCCCAGACGACCCTGACACGAACATCCCACGCACGAGCAAGAGGGTGTCGACGGGCTGAATCCTGGAAACGGTTTGCTGGGTCACACATACAGGCACTCTACGTTTGGGAAGATGTGCCCAATTTCCTTCTGGAAGGATGCACCAATTCATGTGTAAGGGACTGGACTTCGAGCGTGAGTCGTGGGCACTAGGCTGGTGGGATTCGGTTCGTCCTGACCCCACTCGCAGGCCGGCACATGTGGCGGTATCACAGTAGCCGCCAGACGGCCCCCTATACCCATCCCTCTGCCCTTCTCGTGGGCGGGGCTCCGAGGACAGGGGCCGAGAGGTACAGCGCCCCCCCCAACCGTCCTCATAGACCCGGAGTAAGATCCAGCCTCAACCCCATGGCGGCGAAGCTTAGTGAGCCCTTCCACGGGGTGCAAATCCTGCACGGGACAGAGGCTGACCCATCTCGCTGCCCACGCACAGAGCCTGTGCCCACGAATACCAGTTATGCTGATCAGGTCAATGACTCGTCCAGCCGCAATAGCACCTCCAGACTCCACACTCGACAGAAACTTTCCTACTCCTGCTAATAAGACGCACCCCGGTTTGGTCCTCGAAGCACCTTCTCCAGCCTTGCAGACACACCTGTGAGGCTCCAGCGCCCAGAGAACCAGAGAGCCACCTCCCCCCGTGACCTGGCCCTGGGGCCACAGGGACCAAGCCTGGGTGGCCAGCTTCCAGGAAGTGCTACAGGCCCACTTTCAGCAGGAGCCCAGACCCCCCTTCCTGGACATCACTTCCGCCACTTGTATTAGCCCAGGTGCCCAGGGGGCAGCCCCCATTCGAGGGGAGGAGGGATAAACTCCACCTCTCGATAGGGAAGGAGGGAACTATCGGTGGCCGTCTGTGGATCCAGCCACCTGGGACATCTGTCGATATATCAACACAGCAATAACAGATGCCACTGGTCAAGTTCTCATCTGGGCCAGGCACTGGGCAACGGACAGTCCTTTCAGCTGCCCTTCCAGGTTTCTATTTTTATTCCCAGTTTACGGATTGGTCAACTACGATGCCGAGATGCTTGGCGTCTTGCCCGAGGTGTTGTATGTAATAAGCAGCAGGGTCCAAACCCACTTCCTCCTGGTTCCAAAGATCTTTCTGCCACGCCAGGTTCCTGCCGTAACAACTTCCTAGGGTATATCTTCCAGGCGCTGAAATTGCCTCTGCTTTCCCAAATACCTGAAGTTTTAAAGTTATTTTCATTGTAAAACATAACATTAAAAGAGTCTGTAAAGCAAGCGTCCATGCGTCCACCACCGGGGCCGAGAAGTAGACACGCCGGCACCGCGATGCCTCGCGCACGGCCCGCCCGCCCCGCCCGGAGATAACCACCACCTCGGCCGCCGCGGCAACCGCTTCCTCCCTTGCGCTCGGGCCCTGCTGTCTAATTACGCGGCCTGAGCACTGTAGTTTGGCTTTGTCTGTGCTCGAGTGTTATATAAATGGAATCTCACACAGCCTTTTATGTCTGGCTTTTCTCCCCCTCAAAATTATGTTGTAGCTTCACCCACGACGTTGTTTCCCGGGTTCCGTTTGTGCCTGTGCATATGTGTTGGGAGGGTTTGCGGGGTTTCTGCTGTTGTCTTGTTTTGCCGTGTGGTGTTGCATTGGCAGGGTTTCTGCCGTTGTCTTGCTTTGCCGTGTGGTGTTGCAGTGCCTGGACATACCGAACTCGAACCCTTTTTCTCTGGATGGGCATCTGGGCTCTGGCAAAGCTTCTCGGCGCCTCCGTACCTGCCTTTCAGCGTGCTCGCGTGCAGGGCCTGGCATCGCTGCCTCCCCGGGGGACGGGGCCGTGCCTCTCCCAGAGCCCACCAAGCTCCTTCCCACTGCACCCCTCCCCGCCTGGGTCCGTGTCCCTGGGGCCTTGCTGTCTTGCCAGCACCTGCTACGTGCAGATATTTTAACTTTCATCCAGCGGGCGAGCTCATGATGCCAGGGCACGGTGATGCTGTGTTCCACAGCGAGCCGCTTTCCGGAAGCACGATCGGTGGGTGAACAGGACTGAGGAATGACCCCTCTTGCACCCAGGAAGCAGGACAGCGTTCCAGTGCTCCTTCCCCGTCTTGACCTGTTTTTATTCCTGTGACTTGCGATGACTGCAGCAATGCCAGGAGATAACCGTACCTGTCTTTCCTTTCCAATGTGGCCACGGAGGTGGGGACAGCTTTGTGTCCAGCCCCAGGCACCCCTGACCGCCAGGCCTGAGGTTCCTCTCTGCTCTCTGCCTTCCCGGTCCCACGAGCCGGGCAGGACGACTGTGGCCAGACCACGTGCGCTGTGCCCTGTGCTGAGCCTCCCACGCACCGTGTGCTCAGGGGCCCCCCAAACAGCCCCAGTCCCCACCTACCCTAAGGACTCAGCTGCCTAACTTCAAGACACAACAAAGCCACAGACCACGTGACGGCAAAACAACACACAGATCCGTGGAATGAGGTAGAAATTCCCAAAACAGAAACACACAGATATGCCCAATCACTTTTTTAAAAAAAATGCATCTTAAATCTTAGAACAAGTTTGAATTTATAGAAAAATCGCAAAAAGACAGTGCAAAGACTTCCCATGGAAATTTTAACATCTGACATTACTGTGGTTGGTGTACTTGTTACAACTAAGAAACCGACGCTGGGACATGTTTAACTAACCTGGCAGTGGTGTGGCCAGCCCCACACTTTACCCTGAGCTCCCCAGCTTTCCCTAAAGCCCTTTCTCTGTGCCGGGATCCCCTGCGGGACGCTGAGGGGCATTGAGTCATCACACGTCCTCCAGGCTGGGACCGTTCCCCAGGCTTTCCTCCTTCCTGATGCACTTGGCATTTTGAGGGGTGCTGGTGGCATGTTCTGCAGAAAGTCTCTCCACTGGGCTGTCTGGTGTTTCTCTCACTGTCAGGCTGGGGTTAGTTAGGGCTTGGGGAGGGAGTCGGGGTAGGGAAGTGCCGTTCACCCCATCACACCAAGGCCACGTGCTGTCATCGAGACTCACCGCCGTCGGTGCTGAGCTGGGCAGCCTGGCCTCGGTGGCCCGTGCCGCGTCTCTCCGAGGTCCAGCCTCCCCAAGTGCAGCCCGCACCCCAGCGGGGTGGGGTGGGGAGGAGTAGCTCCAAAAGTTGTCTGGGACTCTTCTGCCGGCGAGACTTGTCTCTCCTCGACATTCATTGACTTAGTCAGTCACTTACTGATATTGGCATGGACTCACGGGTGTCTATTTTATGACAATTTGGGACATGATCCAATACTATGTTATCTGTCTACCTTTTGCCCCAGTCATTCCAGCTTTGGCCTTTGGGTGCTCTTTCAGGGTGGCATGAGTGTCCCCATGACATGTCCCGACCTCTTGTTCTCTTGAGCAACCCTCTGCTCTCTGACACCACACGGTGCTCCAGGTTCCTCTCGTACGTTTCCTGCTCCGTCCCTAGAAACAGCCCTTTCCCAAGGAGCCTGGTCCCTTGCATTGGAGGATGGTGTCAGAAACCGAGATCTGGGCACCGGCTGTGTTTGACATACGGCACATGTGTCCATCTGTGCGTACCTGTCACTGGGTCTGTGTGCCTCCACTGTAGCCGCTAACATGAGTTCACAGGGGCGTCTCTGCCTCTGACCCATGGCCGCGAGGTTTACGGAAGCCTTTGCCCCTTGCTCGTTTGTCACCTCCCCTCCAACCGCCCATCTCCCACGTACTCCCCTACCTGTTCTCCCCGTGTGCGTGCACAGCAGGTTCACAACTGCCAGCTGCTACGCCCACGAGCGAGAACCCTCCCAACCACCGCAGCGTGTACACACGCTTCCTTCTGTCTTCGGTCTGACGGTTTCCAGTTAAAACGCCATTTTCCAAAGTTGCTCGGGTCAGTGCCTTCGTCCCCAGCCCCAAGCCCTTCAGACACGTCTCGTCAGACATGTGCGACCCAGTTAGATTCTTTGTCACACCCTGTCACACTCTGGGACCCCTCTCCACTCCACGGATTTTTAGTTTCACAAGTGCAGGCGCTCTCCCTGCACCGTGAGTCGTGCTGGCTCGGACGGACGCAGGGGCCACACACCCGCCGCTGCCGTGCCGTGAGGGCTGACTTCCCCACCCATCACAGTTCCTCGGTTTCCCTCTGCCGTCAGCCACCCCCCACACCAGCCCCTGGCACCCTCAGGTCTGTCTTCAATCTTCACGGTTTTGCCTTTTCCAAAATGTCACACGCATGGAGTCACACCCTACGCGTGGCCTCTTTGGCCTGGCTTCCTTCAGGTAGCAAATGCATCTGAGGTGCGTCCACGGGGCTATGTGAATTAGAGCAGGCTGCTTTTTATCTCCGGGCAGCCTTCTGTGGTGCGGACGTTCCACGGTGCGCCCGTCGGCCCACTGGAGGACGCCGCGGCTGCTCCCCGTCTTCCATGATGACAAGTCGTGCTGCCATGAGCACTCACGCACTGGCCTCTGTACAGACGTCAGTTTCCTATCCACTTGGTAACACGTGGGAGTGTGAATCTGGGTCACATGCAGGTCTGTGTTTCACGCTATCAGAGAAACTACCAAACGGTCTTCCAGGGCGGCCGTACTGTTTTCCCACCAGCAACAGGTGCCTCGCCACACCCTCACCGGCACTTGCCGTCACTGTTGCCATTCTTCGTACTTACCACTGTATATTTTATCTGGTGAAGTGACTACTCAGATCTTTTGCCCCTTTTTAATTGGATTGTTTTCTTATTATTGAGTTTCAAGAGTGGCAGACCAGCACTGTAGGTACTAGTCCTCACCGGATATGAGATTTGCAAGTACCTTTTTCCTGTCTCTGGCTTGTCCTTTTCTCTCCAAGAGTTTAGGTCTTCTCTGATTTCTTTCCTCAATGTTTTGTGCTTTTCCACATGTAAATCTTGCATATTTATGCTTAGGTAATTCATTCATTCATGTGTGCTATTCAACTGATTTTCAACAGTGGTTAAAAGGCAATTCAGTGGAGAAAGTTCTTTTCAGCACCTAGAGCTGTAGCAGCTGGACAGCGGTACCATGATGAAAAAAATCATCCTCAACAGGTACCTCTCACTGATCGCAGCTCCATATAGACCGCACTCCCCTTGGCCTCGCCAGCTGGGGATGCCAGCCGGCACGGTGCGGCAGGTTGGCACACTCTGGGCAGGGACAGCCTGGCGCAGATCTGGGCTCTGCCACTTACCAGACACGTGGCGGGCACGTGGTCAGACCCTGCGTGCCTCAGCCTCCTCTGCTGCCGAATCAGGATAACAGCGGAACCTCTTGCTGTGAGGCTCCCATGAGATCATTCACAAAGCGCACTCAGGATAGTCCCTGCCAGGTAGTTAATGCTGCATAAACATTTGCTATTGTTATCAAGGCCACAACCACGACAGTACAACCGCAACAGCCCAGTGGCTAATGCACGCAGCTGCCTCCTGCCCCGTTAGAACATTTGCCCCCACACCAGGGGATTCCAGGGCCCCCGGCTTTCCTCCCAGACCTCGCATCCCAGGCACAGATGTACGTACAGCCCGCAGCCGCAGGGCTGACTCGTGTCGGCGCCGGCTGCACCGTCGTCGGCCCGGCCCCGCACCCGACCACGCTGGAAGGCTTTCCCTCTCGGGTCCCTACCCAGCCCTCCTCCGTCAGACCCCTGCCCTCTTCCACCCGAAGCACCCCAGAGTGTTTGGCAGGAGTGGGGCACGGCGCCCATGGGTAAAGAGAAGGTCTGTGGCCACAGACAGGCCAGGATTCCAAATAGCTCTGCCCCACTCTTCGCCATGAAACTTGGGCTGTGGTAACAGCCCTGTGGGTCTCAGTGTCCCGTCTCTCACACGGGGCTGCCGGAAGCTGCCTGACTGATCCGTTGATCCGATTGGTGAGGGAGGGGTGGTGAGAGCTCAGCAGACGGAGGCTGCTACAGGGCCGCCCCTGGTCCACCCCTGGTCCTGCTGGACAACCTGGAGTCCCTGCCCCTGGCCCCTGACCATGTGAGGTCCCTGCCCTTCCAGGTGGGTGGCAGGGCCCCCATCGAGCTCGGACCCTGCTGGGCTTATTCCCGAGCCCTCCCGACCTGGCCCAGCATGCAGATGCTCCGGGAAGGCTCCCTGCGGGCCGCGGTCCTGCTGCACGGACTCCCCGATGTCCTCGAGAGACCAGAGCCCTGTGAGGGAGGAGGAGCGAGTCCCAGAGAAGGCCGGCGAGGCAGGGGGGCTCGGAGAGAGCTCTGCCACTCATTTCTTTGGAACCGGAGCCGCCCAATCAGGGCCGGTGTCCTGGAACCCTGGGCAAGTCCCCGCCCTTCCTGGGTCTCCCGTTCGCATCTGCAAACAGCAGGGGCAGCTTCCATCTGCCGCCCAGCCCCGGCGAGCACCGCGATGGCCCTCCAGACGGGGCACGTGATCCGCCAAAGGGCTTCAGAATGCCCCGCCCCGACCCGTTCTGTGTTTCAGAGAGAAAATTCCTGTGATCCTCCAGTTACTTCCTGTGGCGCCTTCCCACGCATTTCCACCCCGTCATCGTGCCCGATCCCTCGGCCCGCGGCCCGCATCTGCACAGCTGTGACAGCTGCTGGCCTAGACAGCAGCGCCCACTGGCACAGTGACCACCCAGGGACACGGCAGACTCATAAATGGGGAGCCAAGGGCCCAGAGAGTGCAGGCTGCCTGCCCAAGGCCACACGGCGTGGTGAGGGCAAGCTGGGGCGGCACGGGCCGTTAGATCCACCCCTCCATCGTCAGGTGCCCCCGAGGCGTCCCAGTCCTCTCGTGCCCAGAGCACACGAACCAGGACCTGGCACAGCCGCGGGGCACGCCCTACGCTCCTCATCTGCGGGCCACAGACGCTCTGGGTTTCTCCGATGACCCAGACCCACCCCTGGCCCGACCCGGCTGACTGCAGGGGTGTGGGGGGAGCGGCCCGGTGCACGGGGATGAGCTCACCCTCCCGCGTCTGGTCCCCAGATGCCCCGGCGGAGAACGCCCGCCCTTCCCCGGCAATCTCCTCTGATCCCCGCCCAGGGCGCGCATTCCGCCGCCTGTCCTCAGGAGACGGTCAGCGCGTGCTCAGCCTGCAGAGCCGCGGCGGCGCGGAGGGCCCAGCCAGGATGGCCGGCAGGTTTCGCCCTCCAGCCGCCGGGCTCCCTCCCTGGCCGACTACAAGGCTGAGCAGGAGGCCTCTGCGGTCCAGAGTGCAGAGATAGGTCGGAGACAGCTGCCGTGGCTGTGGGCAGGGCGGGGCCCACCTAGGGACCACGCGTGGGCTGGGGACACGTCTGCGCCGTGCTCCACGCGGTCAGCTCCCAAGGCCCACCCGGTGTCCGCAAAGGGGGAAGTTCTTCTGACCCGTGTGACGGGCGCCCCGATCCTCCCAGCAGGCCCAGCTCCCAGGGAAAGCGCCGGCCCCCTCGTGGGGCGACTCACCCAAGGCCAAGGCAGGCTCACCCCAATCTCTCTGACGCCCCAGAGCGGGGCCCTGCCGAGCCCCCACCCGACCCCCTCCGGGCTCGCCTGGGCCGCCCCTTGGCTCTTGTGGCTCATCTGCACCTTTGACCTCTAACCGTCCCCTCCCGCCATGGCCCACCTCTGGCTTCATGCCGGCTGGGCCCGATGTCCCCGTCCACAGCTCACGCCTCACCAGGGCCCCCTGAGCGCCCGTCCCCCCCACACAGGGCCCTTGGGACTCACCGCCCTTGTCTCCCCAGACTCACCTCCACCACCCCGCCTGCCGCAAGGGGGTGCACCCCCAGCCACAGCACCCTGCACCCCTCCCCCTCCTCTGCCCAGCAGGGCCCTGGCCAGAAAGAGTGAGGAGGGACGTTCCCAGCGCGTTACAGCTGGAGGTTTCCTGGGGAGGCGTCTGTCGCTGCAAAACCACCCCATCCTCCCGTGCTTTTCCACAAAGACCGAGGCAAGCAGAACCTTCTGGAGTCGCACAGGGAATCCCCTCAAGGGTCAGAGGCTGCACCCGGCCAGCTGGAGCTCCAGGGAGCACCGGGAGGTCACGGCCCCGGGTATCGTGAAGGAGGTTATGGGGACTTGAGTCCCACTAGCTGCAGCCTGGCCTGGAGGAGGCACTTGCTAAGTGTCGGAGGGCACGTGGGGGGCCGGGTGGGTCCCTCAGGAGCCGCAGTGCAGAGTGACCACAGGGCCCTGGCTCTCCTCTTCCCCGACCCGGCAAGGAGGCCGGGGCCAGGCTCCCACCCGGCGGGGGGAGGCACTCAAGTAGGCCTGCTGCACACAGGTCTGATGACGAGTGTCTTCCCTGAGCAACGTGCTGCCCACAGGCCATTCAGGGGGATTCTCAGGGCAGAGCTCACCCTTACTTCTGCCCCCAAGTCGAACGGCAACCGCCCGTGGAGCCGACAGCAGGGAAGCGGAGCAGGAGCCAGGAGGGGGCGCGTGGGTCTGGGGCCGCAGTCCTGCACCTGCCAGTCTCCTGACGCCTCTAAGGCCCATGGGGGCCACAGCACAGGTGAGGAGAGGCCCCGGTCAGCCAGCAGGAGCACTGCCCACACTGACCACAGTCCCTGGGGCCATTCTCTCCACCAACCTGGCCCAGCCCCTGGCCAGTCAGCCCCTCTTAACTCGAAAAACCAGATCCTAAAATGCTGAGCATCTTGGGCTCAGAACTTGGTCCTCCGAACACGAGCCGGCCGCAGGGACCCAGGGGAAAGGCCCAGCCCTGCCCTCGGGAGGCCGAGTCCAGGGCAAGCAGGGCTGAGGGCGCAGGCAGGGGGCCAGAGTCAGCGATGTCAGCGCGAGGACCGAGGCCCGCCGGGGAGGTGGTGCTCTGGCTTGCGGCTGGTGGCCAATCTGGGAAAACTTGTCCTGTTTTCAGGTCACGGTAAGTGGGCCTGGTCACACAGACCTAGGCCCTCCCCATCCTGCTTGTGGGGGCCCCTCCACATCTCTGGGGTGCCCCTGACACCTGCCCGGCCCGGGCAACGCCCAGGGAGGTGGGAGGAGAGGCAGCTGTCCCCCAGGCCCCCCAGACACGGCCAGACCCCAGTGCCAGCAGACCAGGCCACTGTGTGGCTGGGGGTGGGGCCCGGACCCCAGCCACCCCCCCCCCGCGTCCCCTCTGTGTAACCGCGCTGTCCGGGTTTCCCGTCTCGCCCCGTCAGTCATCTCGGGGCAATTTCCTTTCTCGTCTGGACACTGCTCCTCTCCAGATGGCGTCCTCCCGCAGTCCCCCGCTGCGGGTCTGGGCCAAGCCTCGCGGGCGGCTAAGGCTCACCAGCTGCCGCGGCGGGAGGGCACCGCGGCGGGAAGGTGATGGCGGCTGCGCGCGTGCCTGGAAAGGGGAGTCCTCTTGCAGAAAGGCCCGGGCAGGCGCTTGGGGCCGGGCCCACCACTCCAGGCTTGGTGGCCACAACTATGCCGCGAGCACATTTTTAGACCGTGAGTCAATTGTTAATAGAGTGATTTTCTTAATCATTCCAGAAGGAAGCTGATTTATAGCTCTTCCCCGTGGAGCAGAGGCAGAAGGGAGGTGGGCCTGCACCAGGATTGGGGTGCAGGGTGGGGGGACAGGGAGACCCCAGACCAGCCCTGGCTGGCGAGAACCAAGTCAGAGGACGGACGGGCCTCTCCGTCCCCTGTCCGCAAGGAGTCTGGGCAAGGCAGACTATATGGTCCCATCAGTTAGGTCTCCAGATTCCATCCCGGCTGGCCAGATCATACTCCCGCCACTCCAACTCCCAGTTACAAGGGACAAGGGATCTATCACAGGCTGCCTCTCTGCGTCCCCACCCCGTGTCCAGCTGTGTGGGTATCGAGTGCTGAAGAGGACAGACACTTTGTGCAGGAAGGCGCAACACGTATGAAAAAGAAAGCTCCAGATTTGAATGGTGATCGCTGTGTCTCATCTGAGCCCGCAGAGCAGGGACTTGAGGGCCGCAGAGTGGCCCGTCACTGGGCCGTGTGAGCTGTGCACCCACATGGACCCTCCAGCGGCCCTCACTGTGGCTTGGCGAGGGGCAGGCCCTGGTGCCCGCCACGGAGCCCCAGAGCCGCCGACCGCCCTCCACCTCCACCCGAGCGGAAGGCAGAGACCCTCCTGAGGACGGTGCCATGCCCACCAAGGGGGATTCTGCAGGGCGGCTCCCGGGGCCACCGGGGTCTCCGCTGGGAGGGCGGGGAGGGGCGGGGAGCCAAGACTCTGAACCGGGTCTCAGCCTCGCTGCCCTCCAGGACGGAGGGAGCCCTGCCTGGCCCCACCTGGCCCCACCTGCGCACCTGCACCTCCCCATCCCCGCCGCCCGGCTGTGCCCTGGGAAAGCAGTGCCCCTGAGTCCCAGCGGCCTCAGCTCTGCGATGAAGGTCATCGCTGTCTTCCTCGGAGAGGCGGTGGGACGGGTAGCTGCGGAGCCGCTGAGAGCCGCTAGGAACTGAGTGCTGCCCAGTGTGAGGACAGCAAACAGCCGGCACCTGCCCCCCCAATCCCTGCGTCTCTGCCCGAGACAGACACTGCCCGCCAGTTTCGGCTGCCCCCCCTCCCCCGTCTCAGCTGTCCCCTCTGTCTTGGCTGTCCCTCCTGTCATGGCTGTCCCTCCCGTCACGGCTATCCCCCACCTTCCCGTCACGGCTGTCCCTCCCAACACGGCTGTCCCCCCCCCCTCCCGTCTCGGCTGTCCCCCCTGTCTCGGCTGTCCCTCCTGTCACAGCTGTCCCACCCATCATGGCTGTCCCCCCATCACGGCTGTCCCCCTTCCCGTCACAGCTGTCCCCCCTCCCGTCATGGCTGTCCCCCCATCACGGCTGTCCCCCCACCGACACGGCTGTCCCCACACACACACGGCTGTCCCCCCGTCACGGCTGTCCCCCCTGGTGGGCTCGGGACACGCCACAGCATCCTCCCGACACAGCCCTCTCGCCGCCGCGCTGGTGGTGCTCACCCAGGAAACACGTTCTCAGTTTCTCTACGCTGCAGAGGGAACCGACGCCGGGAGGGCCACGGCGAGCCCGTGATCACTCAGGGTCAGGTCGCACGTCCGCAGCGCCCCGCACACGCGGGCAGGGTGGAGAGACAGTCCCTGGGCAGGCAGAAGCGGAAGGTCGGAGCCACGGAAGATGAGGAGGCCGCCGGGGACAAGGACGAAGACACCCTGTGCTTGGGGCGGGAACGAAAGAGAGACACGCGGGCGGCGAGGAGCAGGGAGGGGGACGGTGGCAGACGCTGCAAGGGCTGGGGGCTCCATCGGGCCTGAAGCCTGAAGCCAGGGGCGGTGGCTCAAGTGAAGGCCACTGCTCAGGACGAAAATCTTTTGATGGTGGGGAAAGAATATAAACTTGGCGCAGACGCTCAGAACGAATCTTCCAAACGACTGATAAGCAGCAAGACACAGAGGAAGGGAATCTCTCCGGTGGGAATCCTGCAGGACCGACCGTCCTCAGGAGGTCTCCCCGGGCCCAGGGACAGCCAGGGCTTTGCCAGCAGTCCAGGCAAGCCACCGGCTGGGGAGGTCTCAGAGCTGGACGCTGCGGAAGGCAGGTGCTTGCCACCCGGCACTATAACAGACGAGGACGTCCGACAAGATCTTCATTTAACCTCCATGTGGCTGTCTTGTGAGTGCCTGCCGCTGTTTCCCTCCATTTCAGCCGCGTGGGGCTGCGGGCCAGCTGTCTCCCGCACGCCAGCCCTGACGACCTGGAGGCAAACTGTCCCCAAAGGAAAGGGTCCCACGAGCAGCCTCGGCTGTTTCCAGGGACCAGTGTGCCCCGTCCCCTCAGCAAGGTCCCCGCACGGCCGCCCCCCAGCCGCAGGCGTGCATAGGGGACAGCGGGCCTGCTCATCAGCACAGGGGCTAGGAGGACAGCGCCGTCCACTCCTCGCACCCCCGACCACGAGTGGTGGTGAGCGACAGGTGCGACTGCTACTGGCCGAGCAGGACGTGGTGGCCAGGGCGCTGGCCCATGGGGGTGTGACCGGCCAGACCGGTGAGATGACGGGCAGGGGTGAAGGCAACCGAGAAGGGGTGGTGAGGGGAGGGATGGCGAGTGTCAGCGCTGGGGCGAGGGTGGCGGGTGGGATGCTGCACTCTACCCCCACCCTGTTCTGGTGAGTTCCCAGGAAAGAGGTCAGCTGCCTCTCTGGAGGAGGCGTCTCCCCAGTTGAGGGAGACACGCCCTTATGAAGGAGTGGGTGAGAGAGGGGAGCGAGGGTGGGCATCAGGGAGGCTTCAGGTCTCCAGCTCTGGGTCCACCCCCGGAGTGCTGACTGCGCGGCTCACGGAGGGGTCTCTCTGGCAATCGCCCTTGACCAGAGGGAGCTGCCTCACCCCTGCCTCACCCCCGGCGCCCTGCGTGGGATGACTGAGTGCACGGGGGCTCCCAGGTGCGGCCCCTCCCGAGACATAGGACATCCGCAAAGGGACGTCCCAGCTCTAGAGCCAGGACAGGGCAGGCCAAGGCCCCTGTTACAGCTGCTCCCCAGCCCAGCCTCTTGCGCCCGGTCCTGCACCTTTGCGCCCTTCTAGGCACTGGTCCCCAGCCATCTGTGCACAGATCGCCACCTGGGCAGGCAAGTCCCCAAACCAGCGTGAACAGCGCCCCCAGCCAGGTGTGAAGAGAGAGGATGAGCCAAGAAAGACCCGGCTCTGTCCACGCCCAGGACTGGGCGCAAAGGGCGGAGCGCGTGACAAGTCATCTGTCTGCCACCCTCAGGACCCTTCCTCCAGCCCGTGCGGCAGGTGACGCTCAGGACCATCGTCCCCAGGCGTGGGGCCGCCTCGGTTCTAATTCCACGGGGGGGGCAGGGAACTCGCAGGGTGGGGGGCCGTGTCCACGTCGCTCCTTTCAATACACTAACACAGGGAACGTGCTTCTTACTAGTCGCAGGACGGACCGTTCATTGACCACCTTTCCAAGGGCTGTTGGAAGGATTAACTGCACATAAACTCGCCGTGGAAAAAGGGCAACACCGCTTCTCAGAGTGAGCATGGAACTCTTGACTGAGATTTTCAATATGGTTTGGAGCCAAACTTTTATTTCACTAGGAAAACATCTGAGGCTCTACTGGAAAAGAGCAAGAGAATAGGCCGTGCACAGGCGCCCGGCGCCCCCGAGCCCAAGTGGGGAATGGGTTTCCCAACTGCAGGTTAGCGGGAGTGGGGACCCCTGCCCAGTGGTTCAGAAGAATTTGGTGGCCTCCGCTCTGTGGGTTCTGGGGTGCAAAGGGGTCCCCCTGCGGAACCTCAGAGGCTGCCCGGGGGGGGGTCAGGTCCTCCAGACAGCGACTCCAGCACCCCCATCTCAGCCCACTTCACACCCTGGGCTCCCACGTATGATTTTAGGGGACCACAGGGCGCTGTGGCTAAGGAAACACAAGGCACGCCGGGGCACAGTCGACAGCCACGCTCTTGGCAGGTCCCCGTCGGAAATGCAGAAGCAAGACGGGGCCTCCTCGGCCACGTGTCAGCCGGGCACCCAACCACCCCGCTCCACGTCGGCAGCGCACAGCGGGGACCGCATGGATGGGGGAGGGTAACCATGGCAACCCCGTCATCATCGCGAAGTCATTCTTTCACCATGTACAATCGCCCTGTTTATAGGAAGAATGCTGACCATATATTCTGGTTTTCCATGCACAATACTTCACTAGGAAAGAATGCAGAACCCACCAGAAGGAGCACACGCTGCAGTTTTCCCAGTCAACCAGACCTCTCGGAGTAGGGTGGCGGGGCCCCGCCTGGCCTCCCTGCCACTGGAGAAGGCACAGGTGGCCTCGGCAGCAAAGCCACAGACAAGGAGGGGTCTTCCTACCCGGGACCAGGGTGCCAGTGGTGGGTCTGGAGTCTGTCACAAGGCCAAACCACCCCGGCATTCGCTCGTCAGGACGAAATCTCGACCCAGGCTGGAGCGGGGAGGGTCTTCCTTTTCGCCGGGGAGACCACGAGCCTTTCCGTGCGACTGTGGCTGAGCTGTGGTTCTCCGGGGGAAGCACACGCATTTGTCTCCTTGCAACATGAAGTTCAGATTTAAGGGGTGGGGGGGGAGAGATGAATTTCAGATGCCAAAAATAATCTTCGGGGACTTTTCAAGGAACAGAGATGGCCCTGCTGCCGGGCCAGCCTTCGGAGAAACACTTTCATTCTCCATTTCCGCCTCTGATGGATGTGGCAGTCTTGTCGTTGTTATTTGAAATGTGGCCTGCAATTTCCTGAGACCTGGAAATCCAGATGTTCCCCGGTTTAGACTTGACAATTCAGAAAAATGGATTTTAGTAAAATGCACGGTGGAACTTCCAAACATTTTTTTTTTTTTTTTAGAGGGATGAGGAGTGGAAACTGCACAAATCAGCAAAAAGTCACTCTGATCACGAAGTATGCATCCTGGTGACGACACCCAGGTGAAGGAAGTGACAGGCTCCCGGCAGACCCTGTCCCCCGCTTGTCCTCACCCCTCCCCTTCCCCAGAGCACCCTGACTCAGCTGTCTCGAGTCACCAGGATCCTGAAGTAGGTGACTCTGGCTCCTTTTGCTCAGGGCGGGTGGGTTCACCCACAACCCCTGGGCGTGGCCCTCGTTCATCACACCCGTGGCTGTAGGATCTCGCTGAGGCCTTTTAAAAAGAGAAATGAAAAGAAAATCAGCTTGTTGCTGTTTGAAGGCAAAACCTCTGCCTTCCCCGGCTAAGAGAGCCCGGGCTGTGCTGTTTGGAGCCGGGGCAGGCAGGCGAGGGGGCGTCTGCCTGGGGAGGGAGCCTGGGACCAGGCTGGGCCAGAGCCAGCGGCTGAGGGACGGACGGGGACACGGGCAGGACAAGCGCTGTCGCGGGGACTTGGCCAGCCGGGCCACTGCTCTGCCAAGTCAGACGCCTCTGAGGAGCCGAGCCCTGGAGCAAACCGCCCCGGGCCGAGAGCCTCTGGTGGGCGAGGACCCGGCCCGCAGGCAGTCCCCTCTGGGTGGGACAATGGCCCCTTCTGCAGCCCCAGCGACCGTGCACGGCACCCGCGTGTGACTCATGCCGCTGGCATTTCTCGGCTGACTCCGGCGAGCCTGCGGAAGGAATCTCAGTTATTAGCGGCCGCACTAATTACAAGCCAGCGCCTCCCTGCAGCTGCCCAGAGCGGGCGCCGCGGGACCGAGCGCCCTGCCCTTCTCTGTGTCCACTGTCCACATTTCTTTTGATAATGTGAAAGGACGCAAGCTGGGCTCGGGTTGAAAAGATGAGCCGCCTCTGCCCTCCCTCCCCACGGTCCAGTCTTCCCTCTCGAGGTCATCTGCCCCCCGCACCAGGTCCTGCTCTGAGGAGAGGGTGGGAAGGCCACGCCGCAGGGCAGGGGGCCCTCGCAGGCTGGGCCGGGGGCTGCGCACGTCGGCCCCGCCCCCAGCGCCCTGGCCTCACACCAGTGCGCGGTGACCAGCCCACCCCTGCGCAGGAGCAAAAGCCAGAGGGGACACAGAAGGGAAGGAGAGAACCCACTTACAAAATGCTCAAATATTCGAAGATAACTGAGCATACTCAACAGCACACGTGAGCGACCCAGATGAAGAAAATGTTAAAACTCTACTAAGTGTCATAAGACAAAAACGAGAAAGAAAGAGGGAAATAAATTCTTCGTGGATCGGAGACATATTAGATGTAAAACCGTCATTTCCTAAAATTACCTACTAATTCAATTCAGTTCCACCAATTAAAATACCTACGATCGCATTCTCTGCGGCGGTGAGGGGGGAACTGAAATTTTTAGTTCAAATGAAATAATCGCTGGGCGAGGCTGGGTCAGACGGTTCTGCCCCGGCGCGGGGAGGGGGCAGCCCCGCGCCGGAGACCTGGGCCCTCCGAGGAGCTGAGCCGAGTCCGCACACCAGCCCAGAGAGACATCTGAGGCTTGGAGAAATTAGAGGGAGAAGATAGCACGCCCTACAAGTTGTGGCCACTTGCAGGCAAAACCCTGAAGGGAGAATGGAGCCCCTCCCTCCTCACGCCAGGCGGACTCCAGAAGGGCTAGGGTCTGAAACATGAAAAACGAAACTGTAAAAAAGTGAGGAAAAAAACACATGTAGAGTTACCATATCGTCTTGGAGTAGGAAAAAGTGCTCTCGGCAATGCCAAAAAAAGTCAGATCAAAGTATTTTATTATTTGAATACATAAAATGTGAAGGTTGTGCATGGCATACATGCACACACATACATATGTGTACATACAGGATTCGTCTAACACGCGTATGCCACATGTATGCTTGTGCGTATGTGTATGCACACACACGAATATACATATATATGTAAATATCTGTCATATATGTTCAAATACAACGATAACTTGGCCAAAAAAATAAATGGCTACGGGACAGACCGAGGCTCCAATTCCTTAGTGTACCAGGCGCTAAGCAGGCGATGAACATGAGACAGACACTCCAGAGGAAAGGAAAGCAGCCAGGCTACAACCGCACGAAGAGATGCAAACTCTGCTCTCGTTTCTTTGACCTGCTCTATCGGCAACAGTTAAAAAGTTTGCAGAGCCTGGCGCAGGCGTGCGGGAGAAGCGGCCATCCTGATGCCCGTTGCCAGGGTGATGCCACCATACCGTCGGTGGCATCTAGAACGCACCCGCCCTGCTACTCACCTGGGGGCTCCACGGCAGAGCGCGAGGCCAAGCCCCACGCAGGAGAAGTTCACCAACCCCCCCCCACCGCGCGCCTAAACGCATGAGCTCAGCAAAGGCGCGGCGCTGCTCACGCTCAGGGCGCTAACGGCGGGTGCTGCTGTGGGTGCTCCCAGGGGGCCTCACCTCCTCCTCACAGCAGCGCCCAGGCGCCCTCCTCATCCTCATGGCACAGAGGAGGAAAGAGGGGCACACAGAGAGGTTTGGGAGGTCACGCGGCAGGAAGTGGCGGCACACCCCGGCCCTGCCTTCTCACGGCTCGTGGCCGAGCATGGTCACCGTGCGTGTGAGCGCCTGGTACAGCGTCCGGCACGTGGCGACACCCCAACCCTGGAAGCCGGTGCTGCTATTATCGTGGTGCGAGTGGGGGGTACTTCCTGAAACGATCGGTATCGTCCTTCCAGAAGGTTTGAGGCTGGCTGTGCTGCGCGAGGCGCTCTGGCTCACGCGAATTGTTCGACTGGGCCTGCAGCTCTGTGGGACGGGCAGATGTGGGGCTCCCGTGTGTCCTGGCCCCACCGCTGCCGTCCGGAGACCACAGGAAGGTCCTGGGGGCCCCAGGAGGATCACGGACCCCCGGCTGCCCGGGGCCTCTGTGGACTCTGGACGCGCGCGGGGCCCGCCCTCCCCAGCAAAGCCGCAGCCCCCGGCCCCAGGCCGCCGAGCCTGCGGCCAGGTGGGCCGAGCAGCCAGTGCCAGGCCGGACCCTGTCCCCCGCACAGAACATCGCTCTTCGACGAGGCCACGGGGGCTGCGCCCCACCCAGCCACTTCCAGGAAGTGATTCGGAGCGAGCCACGAGAGCTGGGAGCAGCTCTGTGGTTCCGGCCCTGGAGCTGGTCCAGGCCCTCCCCACAGCCTTGGCGAGGGCCCAGGAGGACCGTTCCCTCCAGCTGAACCGGGAATCAATAGGGGGTTTGTCCCACAGCCGAGGAGGTGGGTCCCTGGGTCCCCGCAGGGGTGACTCTGGGCACCTCTCCAAACGGCATGCAGGTCACTCCGGGGGTCAGGGCCTGCAGAGGTCACGGCCGCACCCCGGCAGCTACGGACAAGGCACTGCCAGCTGCTCCAGGAAGCCACGGTTTGCAGGGCTTTTCCACCCAGGGAGGATCCAGGTCTCCCCTCGAGCCAGCCCCGACCACCCCCACGGTCCTCAAGAGAGTGGTGAGGGGAGGACAGCGGGGGGTGTCCTCTAGGGGCCTTGTCCCAAGGAGCACTGGGGCGCCCCCTCCAGACTACCGAGCCCCCCCTGCCGGGAGGTGAGTGCTCGCTCCCAAGGCGGGAACCTCCTCGTGGGGGACACCCGCCACTGGCGCGCGATTGCAGCGGGGGTGGAGGAAAGAGCTGCCTGCCGCTGTCCCCAGGGCGGCCGCGACCGCCTGGGCGTTGACACTGACGTCCCTGCAGGAAACCGAGCGTGGAGCACAAGCGTCCCCCGACGTGGGGAACAAGACAGCCTCAAGGTGGACACCTGGACTTGGCTGTTGTCCTCTGGGAACACTCCCCACTCGGGCCTCGGTTTCCCCGGGCGGGTGTCGGCTACATGGGGTCTCGCAGATCCTTTCAGCTGGGCCTTCTGGCTCCCCCAGGCCTCTCTGGGCCCCTCCGTGGGGTGTCGGGGTACGTGGGATCAGAGGACAGCCAGGGCCGTGGAGGGACAGAGAGGGGGCTGGGTGCCGGGAGCGGGGGCTGGGTGGGGGCTGGGAAAGGACGGTGCCTCCCGGGGGCATGGCCAAGGACGGGGCTGCCAGCCGCCCGGCGCACACAGCAAACAGTGAGAAGCGGGCGCACCCTCAAACCGACACGCCTCCAGGAGAGGCCCCCCAAATCCAGGGCCAAACACTCCCCGAGGAAGACAGTGCACCCCGGCCCCGGGACCGCGTCCCCATCCCTGGCCCGGTCCCTCCCCCAGGGCCGCAGCTGGGCAGCAGCTGTTTGCATGCGAAACCTCTGCTTAGAGTGCTCTCTGCTCCGCTCGGAGTTCTGCTCCAAATGGTAAATATTTTATTTCCATTTGTGCGGCTCCCATGCAGATGACTTTAACACAACATGGAAAAAGCCTTTTGCTCCCCGGCCCAGCATGGGAGTCCAGACGAGGAGCTCGCTGAGCAGCCAGAGGGCAAACTTTCAGCAGAACGCCCCGCTGTCATCCGGACCGCGGTAACCGAGGGGGGCTGCTCGGGCCTCCTTCGGGGCCTGCTTTGGGGCTTGGGCGACGACGTCGTGAGAGCAGGGAAGCAGCCATCCATACCACAGGGGTTTCTGCCCCAAGCCCGTCTGGCCTGTGTCGGCACACACCTGTGAAACCCCTGCGCCAAGGGGAGCACTGTGGGTACGAGTCCAGACGAGGTTGCTAGGAGACCGTGGCCAAGTCACTTCCCCTCTCTGATCCTTGGTTTGTCCTACTATAAACTGGAGGCGATAACGACAGAGCCCATTCCACGGACTGCTGCAAGGACTGGGTACGATCATGCTCATAAAATGGGTGGCCCACCCCTAAGGCCATTGCGACAGCAGCTGCTATAAATACAGAATCTTGGAAATTTCTTCCACCTGCTTCAGTTCACTGATGGGAAATGGTGCCAGAAAGGCACCAACTGATTTGGGCCGAGCCCGCAGGATTGCGAATGAAGCCACAGCTGCCGAGCACAGGAGGGGGCCCAGAGCTCCCCGGGCTGCCCACGTGTAAGCACGAGGACCAGCCCCGTGGGTGTCTCTCTCCGAATCACATAACGGAGCGACTGTTGCTCTACCCTGCCAGGGGGCGGCCCGGTCCCAGGTCCACCCCGTACCCAGCAGCCTTGTGCGGGTTCGTTTCCAATCCGGAGACCCTGCTGAGAGGAGGCCCACAGCTAACGGTGGCCGTGGGGCAGGGGCCGCTCTGCAGTTCCCCCCGGGCCCCCCGGTTCTTTAAGAAATCTCACACCCAAGAGCAGCTGCCTCATAAATTTGGTTTTCATTAATTTCCTGGAAGGCGATGTTTTAATTCCTACGTGATCGGCCCTGGGAGACCTGGGGAAGGAGGACCCGGTGCAGACCTGGCCCCCCGTGTCCCTGGCACCCCTGTTTGAAACGCCTGACCTCGAGCAATCCTTCAGCCTTGGCCTCCCAGAGTGCTGGGATCACAGGCGTGAGCCACCGCGCCCGGCCTAGGACCTGCATTTTAAATTCAGTCTTATTTTAAGTCATGTGCACTTAGTCACAGGCGGACGGTGGCCACCACATTGTACAGACACGTGCAGAGAAGGCGACTTGGATTTAACAAGTCTCACATTTATTCATTTTCTGCGACCTCTCTGTTTCCCCAGGAACAGTCCCCAGCGCAGGGATTGGTGGATGGAGGGAATGCTGGCGGGGTGGGGGGTAGCCAGGTGAGGGAACACATGCCATCCCGTGCCCAGGTGTGCGCCTGACAGAACCAACAGAAGGCAGCAGGGATTCCAGCAAGTTCCTGCACACGGAGATTCACAGAGCACAGTCAAGTGGTCTAAAGGAAACCGCCCAGCCGTCCGCCAGCGGACGACGGATTAGCAAACTGTGGTCCGTCTAGACTCTAGACCAGGGGTCCCCAAACTTTTTAAACAGGGAGCCAGTTCACTGTCCCTCAGACCATTGGAGGGACGGACTATAGTTTAAAAAAACTGTGAACAAATTCCCATGCACACTGCACATATCTTATTTTGAAGTAAAAAAACAAATAGGAAGAAACACCCGCATGTGGCCCACGGGCCATAGTTTGAGGATGCATGGAGTATTATTCAACCATGTAAAGGAACTATGCTCTGACGCAGGAAGGAGCCAGACACACAAGGCCACGTATGTGTGATTCATTTATATGAAATGTCCCAGAGGCAGACCCATGGGGTCGGGAAGCAGACTTGGGGGTGGGGTGGGGGGTCCCAGGGGCTGGGGGAGGGGACGATGCCAGGTGGTGACTCACGGGAGGCCTGTGTGGTTTGGAGTGATGAAAATGTTCTGGAACTAGAGAGAGGTGGTGGTTACACGACACCGTGAATGTATTAAGTACCACTGAATTGTTCGCTTTAAAATGGTTGACTTCACAGCACATGAATCTCACCTTAAATTAAAAAAAAAATAGGCTAGACGTGGTGGCTCACACTTGTAATCCTAGCACTCTGGGAGGCCAAGGCGGGTGGATAGCTCAAGGTCAGGAGTTCAAAACCAGCCTGAGCAAGAACTCTACTAAAAATAGAAAGAAATTAATTGGCCAACTAAAAAGATATAGAAAAACTTAGCCGGGCATGGTGGTACCTGCCTGTAGTCCCAGCTACTCGGGAGGCTGAGGCAGCAGGATTGCTTGAGCCCAGGAGTTTGAGGTTGCTGTGAGCTAGGCTGACGCCACGGCACTCAACCCCAGGCAACAGAGTGAGACTCTGTCTCAAAAAACAAAACAGAGCATGAAGCCAGTTCCCACAGAGCATGTCGGGGACAAGGGTGCAGAGTTCCCCTCCCCCTCGGGGGCAGCAAGCTAGGTGTGTACATACCAACACCTGTCACGATGGTCAGGTGTGCCCGGGGTGCAGAGATGCAGCCACTGGGGCCTGGCTGTCCAGGGACCCTGCAGGGGCTAGATCCGGAAGCCACTGCTCCCATGTGGTGGCAGTGAGGAAGCCATCAGACCAGCACATCCGGACTCCTGGCCCCGCCGCCCCTCCAGACCCCCACTCTCCTGAGCGCCGTGTTTGCCGTTCACCTGTGCGCTAGGACAAGAGCCCGCAGAGGTCCTAATGCCCGGAACCTGGGACGTGTTACCTTACTCGGCAGGTGTATTGAGTTAGTGGCCCTCACGGCAGGGAGGCAGGACGGTTGGAACCAGGGAGGAGACATGGGAGGGAAGCAGAGGTCAAGGGATAGGCAGCTGTCCCCCTCAAGGTGCGGGGAGCCTGGGAGACCGGGGGCGGCGCCCGGCAGCCGCAAGAGGCAGGACGGGACGTTCGGAGCCTCCGGAAGAAGCCAGCCCTGCCCACACCTGGATTTTTAGCCCACAGAGACTGGCTTGGGACTTCTGACTTCCAGAACTGTAAGACAACAAATATGTGTTGTTTTAAGTCACTAAATTTATGGTGACCTGCTACAGCAGCAGCTGGTAGGTGTTTATGAAAGGGGCATTGACTATTGTCCCTTCCGCCCATGGCCTTCCCCTCGATCACAGTCTGCGTTCATCCGTGTTGACCCGTGCAGCCGTTACCACCCGTCCCACGGCGGGGACACTCTGCCCCTGGGGTGCAGCACAGCTCTTTGTGCGGCCACCTGCTGATGGGAGCTAGAGCTATGTCCAGTTTGTGGAACTATGAGCATTGTTGTTATAAACATTCTTTCCTATCTTTTCTGTTATGTAAGCAGGGGCTTCTCTGGACTCCCATGTTGTGTTATTTATTTATTCGTCAAATATTTCCTTTTTCCTCTTGCCGAGGCAAACATCCGAGTGCACTGGGGCACCTGTGCGCTGTGCCAGGTGCCCCCAGGCAGGAGATGCAGCTCGCTGGGCTCCGGACACCACGGGGTGCCCCAGCCACACGCCTGGTGGCGGCACAGTCGGGCCCTGCAGGAGCCTAAAGCCCTCTGCCCGGCCCTGCAGGAGCCTGAAGGACCTTCCTCCACCCGTGGGGACAGGGGTGAAGCATCGTCTCCTCTGTCATCGCAGCGGAGCTAATAACATCCCCATTTTACAGGAGAGGAGCCGGAAGTCACCGCCAAGATAAGCCCCGGCCCGCGCAGCCTCCACTGCTCCAGTGCCAGATGGACCTCTCGGGGGGACCGTCCCCAGCCCCTGCCTGTCAGCTCACAACTGGGGGAGCCCCCAGGAGGGAAGCTGGTCTTTTCTGTGACCAGGCCCCCAGGCCAAGGGCTCATTGCCTCCGATGTGCTTAGAACACGTGTGCAATAGTTTAAATAGTGAAGTCGTTCCTTCATTTGCCCAAAGCCGCTGAACTCTGCCACGTGCCGGATATTTACCTGGTGCTGGGACACATCAGTGGCTGTAAGAGAGGGAGCCCCTGCCTCGGGGGGTTCAGAGCCAGAGCACCGGGGGGCAGGGGCTGACTTCCTCCTCGTATCAGTCAGGGCCCAACAGGAAGTAGGGGACTCTCGCAAGTCAAGATGGTTCAGGGAGGGTTTGTCTGCAACAGGAGCAGTTGCCGTGGCTGGGTGCAGGGAGCCCCAGGGAGACTGCGGGAACTGGGGCTGTCACTACAGGCCCCAAGGGACGAGGGGAGGCAGGGCTGCAGGACCCCACGTGGAGAGCGGCCATCTCCCCTCCGCTGCACGACCAGCCAGGGAGGGAACTGGGGAACTGCCCCACCCGCCTGCCGTAGTCAGGCAGGGGGCACCCGGATGCCCAGGGCCAGCTCCAGCTTAGAGAGCAGAGCCCGGAAAGGCAGAGGGCGGGTACGGAGGGCGCAGAAGTGACACCAAGGCACGAAGTGTGGTGCATCAGGGGAACAGTTTGGAGGTTCGTGAGAAAGCTAAACATAGGCCGGGCGCGGTGGCTCATGCCTGTCATCCTAGCACTCTGGAAGGCTGAGGAGGGCAGATTGCTCGAGGTCAGGAGTTCGAAACCAGCCTGAGCAAGAGCGAGACCTTGTCCCTACTAAAAATAGAAAGAAATTAATTGGCCAACTAATATATATATATAGAGAGAGAGAGAGAGAAAAAAATATTAGCCGTGCATGGTGGCACATGCCTGTAGTCCCAGCTCCTTGGGAGGCTGAGGGAGGAGGATCGCTTGAGCCCAGGAGTCTGAGGTTGCAGTGAGCTAGGCTGACACCACGGCACTCTACCCGGGCAACAGGGTGAGACTCTGTCTCAAAAATAAAGAAAAGCCAACATAGAATCAGCACATGGCCCAGCGCTCCTGCCCCTGGGCACAGACCCAGGAGGACGGCAATCAGACGCCCGACACACCTGTGTATGCACAGGCTCCCGCGGCACTGTCCACGGCGGCCAACACGCACACGCAACGCAAAAGCCCATCGATGGCAGACGGACGCATAGGCACGCTGTGGTCTAGCCGAGCGATGACATGCTATTCCGCCACAAAAAGGACTGATGTCCTGGTCCAGAGAAGCCAGGCGGACCCGCTGGACACCGCATGACTCCGGTTAGGCGACGTCTCTAAACACGGGCAGAGTCAGAGACAGAAAGCAGATGAGCAGTTACTGGGGGCTGGGGAGGGAAGTTTAGGGGGCTACTTACTTCATGGGGTGAGCTTCTATCTGGGCGGGTGAAACGTTTAGAAAATAGAGAGTGGTCACGGTTGCACTGCATCGTCAATGTCACCCACAGAATTGTCCACTTAAGGTGGTTAAAGTGGACGTTTTTATTATATATATATTATATATATATATTTAAAAAATAATTAAAAGTTATTTTAAATAATTAAAAAAAAAATATATCAAAAACCATTGACTTGTATACTTTAAAAAGGTGACTTGCTCGGTATGTGAATTATATCTCAATAAAGCTGTTTTTTAAAAAGATACCCAGCACATTCAACTCCATTTTACCCCTCGCACCTGTCTACTCTCGTCCTTGCTCTGGTTGAAGACTCCATGTCCCCACGCAGAGGACTCATGACACCCCACCAGCCACCACATCGTCCTGGGTGGTGCCCGCGGCCACAGATGCTCCACGTATTGATACAAGGCGGAGGGAAAGTGCAGAGGGAGGAAAGAGACCACAGGTCCCACCGAGCAGAGCTGCCAAGTCAGCGCTCCTGGCTCTCCCTCCCCAAGGGTTCTGAACTACCCTTAAACCTCTGCCGTGACCTCAGCTGGCAGAGCGACCCAAGACTCCACGGCGACACATATGGCCCTTGGTGGCCCTGCTTTTTCCTTATGAGGAATTTCTTACATAAACAGCACATACCTGGGTTTCGTATATTTTTCCAACCTGTCACTGTCTTTTGGCCGCTAAATTTTGTCCCTTTACATTTATTGTGATTAGTGGTATATTTGAAATCATTCCAACTAACTCTCTTATTTTTGCTTTCTAGGTTACCCTGATTAGCTTCTTCCCCCCCAACACACACACACGCGCGCACATACCCTTTCCCAACTTTTTATGGGTTGGGGTCCTCTTCAACTCTGTTTTTCCCCTCTGCTATTTTGGCAGCTAATCATCCTGTCTCTATTTGTGTTTAGCCATTGGCTTTAGGGTTCTGACACGCATGCCTGAGCCTAAAATTGATTTTTTTCCACCTTTCTATTAAACAGTAAAAGGAACTTAAAATACTGTAACTGCTATCAACGGCTCCCACCTCCTTTGTTTTCTGTGGCTGATAGTTTAGTTCTATTTCTTTAACCCCTCGAATTAGATGTTGTTTAAATACAGCTGTAGCAGACAATGGCGATGTTCAGCCGGGTCTCTTCTCTGTGCCATTCCTTGAGCACCCTCTGACTTCAGTAGACTTTTGCTGAAGTCAGAGGGTGCTCAAGGAATGGCACAGAGAAGAGACCCGGCTGAACATCGCCATTGCCGGCAACAATTCTGGGTCTTTTTTTTTTTTCCTTTTGCCCGTGGGATATTGCAGCCCATTTGGCCTGCAGGGACTGCGGGCAGATCTCCCGGACTCTTGCCCTGGGCCTGAGGGTGGGGGTGTATGAAGACCCAGCTTCCCCAGGGCAGGGTGAAGAAACAAGGCAGAAGCTGGGCTGTGTGGGCTCTGCCTGCCACCCCCCTCCCCCACTGACCTCCCGAGAGCACTTCCCAGTCGGTGTCTAGCAAACGTGTGAGCAAATCTAAACAATCCCTTCGCACGTCATCGCTCTGGCATTCCATCCTCCCTTCTGGAACCATCTTCTTTCCTCCCGAGCTCCGTTCTCTGCAAGTTGTTTTAGTGGGGATCTGTGAGCTGAGATCTAGCTCAGCTTTTGTCTGTCTGATATTTTCTTTTTCCGCCATTATTTAAGCGACATTTCACTGGCGCAGAATTGAAGTTGACACTTATTTTTGGAACACTTTGGAAGTGTTTCCTACTGGTCGTGGGTTTTCACGGCTGCTCCCGGGAAGTTTGCCGTCAGCACAGCTGCTCTTTGCTGAGGAATCCGCCATCTCTTTCGGGTTGCTCCTGGGAACTTCTCTTTGCTTTGAGTACAAATGCGCTAGGGGTGTCTCAGTGCCGCCTGCTTGCAGCTGTCCGGCTCGCCCGGGCTGAGCTCCCTGCATCTGAGAAGGCAGGTCTCCAGCAATCTTAGCAAACTCTCAGCCATGATCGCTTTAATTACTGCGCCTCATTCCTCCTCTCCAAGATGCTGGTCCCCTCCCATGTGGACTAGGAGCCCACCTGTGTGACCAACAGAATACAGCAGGAGTGACAATGTGTGACTTCCAAGGCTGGGTCAAAAAAGTCATTGAAACTTACCCCTGCTCTCTTGAATCTCTCCTTCTGGGAAAGTGGCCGCCGTGCCACTTCAGGTTACCCAAGCAGCCCCGTGAGAGGCTGCCCCGTGTGGGAAGGAGTTAGACCCCTGGCAAACTACCTGCACCATTTTCCTTCCACGTGAGCAGGTCCTCAGCGCCAGGGAGCTGTCAGAAGACCACGGCCCCAGCCGGCGTCATCTCACCGCAACCTCACGGACCCCTCAGCACTGCCCAGCTGAGACCCCGAATTCTTATCCAGAGAAACAGTGAGAAATAACAAGTGATTGCTGTTGTTTTAAACCATTGATTCTGGGGGTAGTTTGTTGTGGAGCAATAAATAACTAATACACCTTTGGAAACGATAACTGTCCCTAGTTCACCCTTCCACACTTCCCATGCTTTGTGTCTCTGCCCTACTTTCCGGATGATTTTTCGGATATACCTTCTGGTTCACCACGCTCCCCCTCAGTGGTGCCTGATCTGCTTTTCTAACCGATCCAAAAGGTTTTCATTGAATGCTTATATTCTCTATTTCTAGATGGTCTAATTTGGTTATTTTTCAAAAATTTGCTCATAATTGTCCATATTTTCTCATGCTTGAATTAATCTCATATTTCTTTAAGAAATATTTATTTTATTTTCTGTGTCTGATAGTTCCAAAATCTTCAGGGATCTCGTATTCTGATCTTTGTTTTCTCTGCAGAGTCTTGCCGGTGATGGTTTATTTCCGTGGATGGTCTAGAATTCGGGATTGCGAGTTCGTTTTTGGCTGGTCTTAATCTTGGGGGATGCAGAGGGGCCCGTGTCGACCCTGCACTCGCGTGTGTCTGTGATCTTAAACATCTTTAACCTCGTCCCTAAGTGAAGGTCTTTGTCAATTTGAATACTGAATCCATAGAGAGAAGATCTATGGCTATTCTCAGAGCAAGAGCCAAGAAGGCTAAAAAAAAAAAAAAAGTAGTTCAGTATATACATACACACACAAAAAATAACCGGATAAATTGGACTATGTCAAAATTTAAAATTTCTGTGCTGTAAGCAATACCATCAAGAAAGTGAAAAGACAACCCACAAAATGGGAGCAAATTTTTGCACATCAGACTTCTGATAAACGACTTGTATATTCGGAATATATAAAGAACTCTTAAACCACGACAATAACAACAAGACGAATAATGCAGTTTGAGAGTGGGCAAAGGACCCAAATAGACATCTCTGCAAAGGAGAGAGGCAGCAAGTGCACAGAAAGGTGCCCGGCTGCCTTAGTCGCCGGGAGACGCAGACTGAAACCGCACCGGGACACCTCCGCGCACCCACCAGCACGGCTGTAATAAGAAGGCAGGAACGGGGTTGGCGCGGGCGCTGGTGAGGATGTGGAGAAATGAGAACACTGCACGGTGCTGGTGGGACCGTGAGACGAGGCAGCCACCGCGGGAACCGCCTGGCAGCACCGCGAACAGTGAAACTTGGCGTCGCCCCGGGATCCAGGAATTCCACTCCGGAAACGAAGACACGCATCACACAAAAACCTGCGCACCGCGGTCGTGGCGGCTTCGCCTGTCATAGCCAAAAAGCGGAAACGGCCCAGATGTCCGGCCGAGGATGCATGGGTGAGCGAAGTGCGTCACAGCCTCACGGCGGAGTGTCACCCAGCCAGGCGTAAGAGGGACGGGGCTCTGACGCGCGACGGCAGGCAGCAGGGGCCTTGGAAACACGAAGCTGAGCGAGAGCAGCCAGGCACGGAAGGCCGCGTGTTGTATGACCCCGTGTACATGCAACGTCCAGAACAGGCACAGCTACAGAGAGAAGAAGTGGGTTCGTGGTGGCACGGGGCTGGGAGAATGACTGGGAGAGCGTGAACGGGGTTTCCTTTTAGGGGATGAAAACGCTCTGAGATCAGACCGCTTGGCGGTTGCACAACCCCGTGAATATGCTAAGACCCCTGACTGGCGCACTTCAAGCCGGTGGATTGCATGGTATGCGAATTGCATCTCAATAAAACTGTCAGAGAAAACAGGCCACCCTTTCGCTGGGGGGCTGATTCTTCCAGAGCCCCAGCTTGCCACGTATCTGAGACCTAAGGGCTGGCCCAAAGCCTTATCTCTCGTTTCAGGAAGATATTTTGGCAAATACCCTGAGGGATTCCTGAGGGCTCCCCGGCCAAGCTCAGCTCAGTCTGCAAAGCTTGCTCCCCACGCCTCCCTCCCCAAATCTCAGAGCCTTCTTATTTTCTGCCACATTCTTTTGTGCCTTTGAAGGGGTGTTTGCTGCAATTTGTCCAGAACTTCCGTGTTTTGGAGGGGGGAGGAGGAAAGCGAGCCTGGACCCACCACGGTGATTCCTACAGGAGGGTCCGGGACGAAGGCCTGGACAGCAGACGGAAGTGGGTGCAAGTCCCAGCTCTGCCCTGTGGCGGCTCTGGGCCTCAGCTTCCCTGTCTGCAGAATGGGAACCGTGCTCCTGGGACGACTGCCCTCACAAGCCGGGCGGCGAGCGGACGCTCCTGTGCTGGCGGGCCCCTCTCCCCCCCACCGAAGCCCCCACCCCTGCTTCCCAGCAAGTCCCAATCTTCCGGGTTCTTCCATGATGTCCCTCTGCACAGTCCCCTTCCCCAGCGGGGTCTCCTGCCCATGGGAGGGAGTCAGTCCAGATGCTTCTCGGGCAGCCCGGCCCCTGTGTCCCAGTGAGCCCGGCAGCCCCTCACTCCTGCTGACTCCCCCCACCACAGCCCTTCCTAGCTCCACTCTCCCCTCCAGGAATCTTCCGGAACTTTTGCTGCCACCTGGTTTCTCCCTTCTCTGGACGCCTTGCCTCCTCCCGCCTTCAACTCAGTGCTCGCCGCATCGTGTCATCGGTGGGACGTCCCCCTCTGCGTCCATTCGCCTGCCCGACTCTGCGCGCTCTCCTGGGCCCCTCGTGGAGCCCGGTCGGATTGGGCCCCAAGAGCCCCCCGGCCCCTGGCCTGGCTGCGCCATTTCCCGGAGAGTCACCGCCTGAAAATCCACGTCCCCCAGGAGCTCACGTCACTGTCCCCGGGAAGGGGGACGACCGTACGGCGGGCTTCCTACAGCTGGGGTCCCCGAGGGAGGGCCGCTGTGGTCTCCAGCATGGTCTGGCACACAGTGGGGCCGCTCCGCGTTTTTGGAGTGAGAACAAGGGAATGGCGTCCCATCCCACGGCTGCTGGGGAGGGTGGCGTGACAACCACGGCCCCGTCGCAGCAACCAGGGGTGGCGACACGGTTCTCTCTCCTCTCCCCTTTGCAACCACAGTTCCCCCGGCCCCCAGTCAGTGTTCTGTTCTAATGTACCCTTCAACCACTTAGATGTGTACGATTAGATGTGTGCTTCCGAGCACGTAGATGTGTACGATCCAGAAGCATTTAGTAAACTCACGACGTCCACTACCTAGTTCCCAAACAATTCGTCCCAAGAACGCCTCACACATCCGCGTGTTCATACTTTACTGCGTATTTCCCGTGAGCTGCCTCAAATCCTCGTGGGGTGAGGCAAGATTCCCACGGATAAAACACCCACGTGAGCTAAAGCATCAGAGTTGGGCTCTCCAAACTTGCAACACTCCCGATAACTCACAGTTTACACGAGGGTGGGCCTCGGGTCCCCGGGCAGCCTCAGCCTCTTCCTGTCTGAATTCTGGCGGCCAGGGACCCCCCTCTGCGGACACCACTGCACTCCATGGGCTCCCGTCCTGCGGGGACCATGCGCAGCGGCCGATACTCCAGGAGCGGCCCCAGACCGCAGACCGTAGACCGCCCGTCTCCCTGGGTTACACACAAAGGCTGGTCCCCCTGGCTCTGCAGGCGCCGTCTGTGTGATACCGCCCAGGGAACGCCAAGGGGGCCCCCTGGGGAGCCGGCACCCTGGGAAGGTCGGGGGTCACACCTGGCCCCCTCACCCCAGCCCGCACGTTGTGGGCCAAGGCTGAGGGCCACACACAGCCCCAACAGACAGACGGATGGACGACAGCAGCCCCGCCCTTCCCGACACGCCCCAACGGCTGCCTCCTTTGCCGTCCTCGTCCTCCTGGCGGGGCCTTTGCCAAACCCGGGTTGGAAGCATCTGAGCGGCGCTGGCCGGCTCTCCAGGCCAGGACCCAAACACGGCAACTTCGTCCTCGGCCAGCGCTGGGCTGCCACCTGGCCAGCTCGCTCGCACCACTGGGCCCTGCCGCTCTGCAGGAGCGACCACAGACGGAGGCCCCAGCTCCACCCGGCCCTGCCGTGCACGGGACCCGGTGGCTCCCAGGGGGAGGAGAGTGGACGGGAGGAGACTTGGAGATGGAGACGCCTGGAACCCACCCTCCGATGCTTCGTCTTAACTGTGACCCACTCATCACACCAGTGCTTGGGCGCTTGGCGCAGTCAGGCCGAGGGAGGCTGAGCCAGACTGGGACCACCCCCCACGGCCCCCCTCACCAGGCCCAGCCCCGACCAGGCCCCCGACCAGCCCCCAACACAGCATCTCCAAGCCAGAAGGGCCCAAAGGCCCGGGACAGCGTCCGTCTCCTCCATAGCTTGGGGCCTTGGTCGGGGAAGGGAATGAGGTCACCGTCACCACCCAGCACGGAGCAGGGCTGAGCCGCCTGAGACTTTGGCCTGTGTTGACCTTGTGCATCCAGCAGAGCTGCGACGAGGCAGCCGGGGTTCTGAGCTGGCGGTCACCTCGGCTCCTGCTCCGTGCGCTGGGAACGTCGGGGCGTGCTCCCTCTCTGGGCATCACGCGAGGAGGGAACGATCAGCACCTTATCGATTCTCTCCCGCAGGCCGGGCAGCCCCGCCACCCCAGGCCCACGGCAGAGGCCTGTGCCGGGGAGTGACTCGGTTGCCTGGCAGCAGGAGCCCCAGGGCCTGCAGAAGCTGCGTCGGAAAGAGAGGAGGGCTCTCTTTCCGAGGAGCGATAAGCCAGGGGAGGCACTTGGTGAGCCGTCCTCAGGGCGGACACTCCCGGGCTCCGAGGCTCTGGTTCCAGGGCACCCCATCCTCCACTCTGACAGAGCAAACTTGGGGTCACAGGCCCCAGCCCAACCCCCCGAGCAGAGGACCCCACCGTGAGCACTATGTCCCTGGAGTCCTGGCCTCTCCAGGGGTACGGCAAGTGCCATTTGACCATGCTGGCTGGAAACCCTGGTGCCACTCTAGTCCCCAGAGAACCTAGCACTGCCCCCTGCTCTCCCGGACCCCAGAGCTGAGGGCACAGCCCTGATAAAGCCAGGCTGGCTCCAAGGCCTGGGAGTTTCCAGCCAGAAGGAACAGAGGGGGCTGGGTGTGGGCCAAGCCCACCTGTCCTGCCCCCTGCTCTGGACCTGCCAGGTGAGCCCACCTCTCCGGGCCGTAGTTTCTCCCATACTCAACACAAAAGACCGTCTCCTCGCAGGTGTAAAATGATATATATTATCTATGATGCCGAACCCCCACCAGTGGCCGCACGGGCAGGGTCTGCTGTGGTGCGTGCTTGTCCCGGCGTGCCGACCCACACTGAGAAGGACGCAGCCACCTCCCGTACCGCCAAGGAGGCCCGTGCCACTGTCAGGCCGACCCGCCGGCCCAACTCGCCCCATCTCCATGAGCGGACGTGTGCACCTACATGGGGAAAGCTCTTCGAGGACGTTCACCAGAAGGTAGAGAGCAGGCTGCGGCGTATTTGGATTTTAGAGGACTTTTGTGTTTTTAGCTCTACCTTTTAGTGTTACGTGAGTTTTCCACCAGTCTCGGCCACTTTGGTTCCCCAACAATTCTATCCTTGGAAACGAAAACAGGATTCACAGCACCCCAGAACCCCTGCATCACCGGCTCCTGTTTCTGGGAGTGGACGCTGTTCCCAAGGAGAAAGGGCCCCCACGCACGGACAGACGGCGGGACAGCATACTGTCCAGCACCTGCTCCTTGAAGGTAGAGGGGACCACGCTGCCATTCCTTTGTGACAAAGGGACAAAGGAGTGAAGCTGGCTATGGACAGGGGTAGACGTTGACCTAAATCAGGAAGGAAAGAAACATAATGGGGACATTTTACCCCTTCCGGGGAAAAAGGCGGTGGGATTATTTCCCGTTAATAGTTAAGGCACTAAGGAGACGCATTCAGCAAAGCCAGCAAGGAACACAGAAGAATGGTCACCTGGCCCACCTGGGCCAGCAGCACCCAGGGCTCCACCTCTGAGCAGCATCTGTGAGTCTGTCATGAGCTGGACAGATGGACTGAGGGTGATGATAGATCCCATTCAGTGACACCCGAGGCCCATGAGGCCACATCTGCAGGCACAGAGAGGCCCACTCCCTTTGAACCGATCCTAAGGAAAAACGGTAAGTTTTTTAACAGGTAGGCGGGGAGGCTCCATATACAGATGAGCTCTGCAGCGTTGTTTGGAATAGGGAAAGGTCCAAAAGGCCTCGTGTTCTGCAGCGAGGAACAGCTGGTCTGGAAGATTCCACCTGGGCAATTTCCCATGGACATTTAAAATGACGTGGGCAAGAGCCACCCGGATCACCAAGGGCTGGCTGATTAAATCACATGGACTGGACACAAGGTAACAGGGCATGTCCACCGTGATGGCCACGGGATGGCACACATAGACGGGCAGGACACACGCAAATGGCAGTTGTTTTAGGGGATAAAAGCATATGCACAGGCCAGACGCGATGGCTCACGCCTGTAATCCTAGCACTCTGGAAGGCCAAGGAGGGAGGATCACTCAAGGTCAGGAGTTTGAAACCAGCCTGAGCAAGAGCAAGACCCCGTCTCTACTAAAATAGAAAGAAATTAATTGGCTAACTAAAACTATACAGAAAAATTAGCCGGGCATGATGGTGCATGCCTGTAGTCCCAGCTACTCGGGAGGCTGAGGCAGGAGGATTGCTTGAGCCCAGGAGTTTGAGGTTGCTGTGAGCTAGGCTGAGCCCACAGCACTCTAGCCGGGCAACAGAGTGAAACTCTGACTCAAAAAAATGAAAAAAAAAAAAACACATGCACATAAAAAGAGCCCACAGAGAGGCCAGGTGTGTGTGGAGGTGTGGCAGGGACACAGAGCCGCCTGGCCACAGGTGCAGCTTCCCACCTGCAGAGCGAGCCCTGAGAGCCGGCCCCAGTGCCGGCCCTGCAGAGGCACCTGCCATTGAAGCCGCACCTGCAGTGAGCCCGCTGCCCAGGATGCCCCGCAGAAGCTCAAGTGGGCGCAGGGACAGGCCACCTGTGTGCTTGCTGCCGATCGCAGAACAGGAGGGTGATGCCTGGAGGTGGCAGGGACACCGTCCTGCAAGGGAAGGCCCCGCTGGCCCACTAGGCCCAGGAGGTGGGTCAGCCTCCCCCTCCCGCCAACTTCACTTCCCCCGGGCGGGACCGTGACCGTGGCGACCTTCCACAGACACCTCCCCCGCCCGGTGCTCACTGGGGGACAGTGACCTCACGAGAGGCCCAGCCACCTGCCCCGACCTCTCACAGTTCTCCAAGTGTGGTCCCCCAGGGGATCTGTCATCTCGTCCTCCCGACACCGGCTAAGGAGCAGACACGCGGCTCAGAGCCACACGGGGCAGACGGGGCGGGTACCCAGGGCCCTCTACCAGGCTCCTCCCCCAAGCCAGGACAAGGGGACAGGTGGAGGCCAAGAGCCTGGCTTTGGGGTCAGCGGACTTGAGTTTCAAGTCTCCACTCTGCACAGTGTTTCTGTGCCTCAGTTTCCTCATCTGTAAAGCAGAGGCAGCAGCACATCTCACCCCATAGGGCCACAGGAGGATTCAATGGGATAATCCACTTGCATGGGCCAGCTAAGGGGTCACCGGGAGTCAGCCCCTGTGTGCACATGGGCCGGGCGGGCCGGGCCGGGCAACATCCACCTGCTCTGGCACAAAAGCCCTTTCCCCCAAGGCCTCAGTTTCCTTGCATGGGCTCTGGCCATCAGTGCTGCGTGGAACTCTGTGCAGGACACGGCACAGCCCCGGCTGGAGCCCTTGGCCACACGGGCACCTGGAACCAGACGGGGCCCGGGTCCTCGGCCTGGCATAGCCACGGTCACCTGGGGTGGCAGGGCAGGCGAGCACAGGGCCCGGGGGAGAAGCAGCTTCCCCACCCAGGCGTGGCCTCAGCTGAGAACCCACTGACTCCACCGACGACCAGGCGCGACAGCCCAGCGCCGCGGCCGCCTGGAGGCCAGGCCCGGAGCCCCCAGCGCACCATGTCAGGGACAGGAGAGGGACGGCAGCCCCGAGCTCCAGCCCCGGCTGCCCCCAGCCCCACTCCAGGGCAGGGCCAGCGAGCAGCCCTCGCCACAGTTCTGCTCCTCCTGTCTGGGTCGGGCCGCGGTTCTGGGACGCGAGGCCACAGCCCCACCAGGGCTGGAGCGGCCACGGCCCCTCCTCATCAGCTCCAGGCTCCCCGTCGAGCGGTCACAGGTGGCCAGGTGCCAGCGCCCGCCAGGCCCGAGCTGCAATGACATCATCCTGGCCCGAGAGGCGGCTAAGTGGAAACAGACTCGGCCCCTTCCCGGGCCAGGGCACGCCCCGGAGGCACCGCGAGAGCAGCCCACCGCCGGGTGGGCCAGAGGTGACCAGAGGCACCAGGTCAGCTGCCCCATCACGGCCCCCTCCCCGCTGGGCTGCCACCGCTGTCCGCTTCTGCCTCCTCTCGAGCTCTGCCCAGGAGAGTGGGTGCGGGGCCGGCCGTGCCGTGCTGTTTCCAGCCCCTAACCCGGGCCTGCACACTTGGTGGTGCTCGGGAAGTGCCAAGAAAGAGGCCGTCGGGCTGTGCCCCAGGACTCGGGGAGTCTCCAGGTGGGGCCCCGCTGCCTGCCCCCAGCTCCTGCAGGCCCCACGGACACCCCCAGTCTGAACCACTGCTCCCCCTGCCCTGGGACAGGAGTGAGCCGAGCCAGCTGCCATGACAGGGGACAAGAAATGCTGCTTGGTGTGAGCCCCTGAGGGTCTGTCGGGCCTTGCTGGCCTCAGTTTCCCTCTGTCCGGGTGGGGCTGGACCTGAGTTATGTGAAGGGGAGCCTTGGCATGGCACCAGCTCGCAGGGAGCATCTGGGAAATGGGGGTGTCCTTGAGGGCACAGAGAGGTGGGATGCAAGATGCTCCCCACACCAGGTGGGCACCAGCCAGGCCAGGACAGCAGAGTCAGAGTGGGGCAGCTGGGCTGGGGCCCAAGGAATCCTGACCTTGGAAGGGGCCGCCTGTCCTGCAAGGGTCAGTTGTCCCCTTGAGGCTGCACCTCGAACACCCTGTGTTGAGTGGAGAAGCCAGTGGTAGCGACCACACACCCCACGGCCACATAGCAACCACACACCTGGCGGCCACGTAGCTACCACACACCCCACGGCCACGTAGCAACCACACACCCCATGGCTACGTAGCGACCACACACCCCACGGCCACGTAGCAACCACACACCCCACGGCCACGTAGCGACCACACACCCCATGGCCACGTAGCGACCACACACCCCACGGCCACGTAGCAACCACATACCCCACGGCCACATAGCGACCACACACCCAGTGGCCACGTAGCTACCACACACCCCACGGCCACATAGCAACCACACACCCCATGACCCCGCTCACGCGGAACACCCAGAGCAGGCCGATCCCCAAGCACGGAGCGTAGACCCGCAGCTGCCAGGGTTGGGGGTTGGGGGGACGGCGCAGGGTACAGGGATATGGGAGATGCTCAGGCGTACGGGCTCCTGTGCTCCCTCTGGCCACACGGACACTGAAACCGGAACGACATGGGGAGATGAGTGTGGCCCCCGCTCACGGATGGCCGCAAATTCGTGACGCATTCCGTGTTGTCAGCAGGGGATGTGAAGGACGCTGGAAACCAAGAGCGGGGGAGGGGCAGCTTACCTGTCGGGTGCAATGAACAGGACTCTGCAATGAAACTGTTCGTACACCCTGATATTTTGAAATAAATTTTAAAAATAAATAAAGCACATGTAAAATTTTCTCCAAGGCAAGGGCAGCATTGTAACGTGGATTGTGGTGGCCACCCCACTCTGTGTTCGCACTCCAAGCCGTGGAGTCGCACACGCCAGGTGGGGTGTGTAGCGTGGGCTGCGTCTCAGCAAGGCCGTTTGGAAAACCAGTCTCCCGCCAGCCGGCAGAGGGGACCCGTGACCCGGCAGGGGTCCCTGCTGCCCTCAGCTCTGAGGACCACCGCTGTGAAGGTCCCTGACGGTGGGGACTGGGTGTCAGGACAGGTTTACAGAGACCGACAGCTTGCTATTGTCATTGACACTCTTACTGTCACTGTCCTTCCTACGCCCAAAATGCACGGTGTCTTCTACTTCTTGTCAGTGCCGCAGGCGGGTGGTATCACTGTCCCATTTATAAAGACGGAGAGGGGCAGAAGGGGCTGGTGACCTGCCTCCCTGCCCACATCTCTCTCGCCCGCCCCCTCTACCCCCCCGGCCTCAGAAGCAGCCCCCTCCCTGCTCTCTGATGCGGTCCTTGCCCCCTAACAGTCGGGGGGCTTTGAGCATAAGCAGAGCCCCTCCCGCCCCTGTGGAAGGCCTTCCCTGTCTCCCTGCAGTGGGGAGAAAACCCGGACCCCTCACCATGGCTGTGCGTCCCATGACACCTGGCAGGCTGGCTAGGGACGGGGATGCAGGTGGCCTGGAAAAGAGGAACCGAGTCCTCCCCTCGACTCACATTTCTGGCAAAATGCCAGGTTAGGCTAATCTACCCAATCTCCCACTGAGGAACAAAACACTACTGCAAATAATACTTTTAAAGCAAATGGGGAACAAGACAGCAAGGGGGCAGCAGCCGTGACCTAAAGGGGACATCTCTCAGGGAGGTGAGGGGGCCTGAGAGCGCTTAGGCTGAGAGCTCGTGGCACAGCCACTTGGACCGTGGGCTCCAGTGGCCCCAAGCCATGCACGGAGACCCATGCCCAGGGCCCGCTCGACGAGGGGAGTCACAGGAGACCCCCTTCACATAGCCAGAGCACAGAGAGCCGCACTCCCAAGATGCAGGTAAACCTGAAACAAACCCGCCCCTGTCCCCACCTCAAGAGACTCCCACGGAAGCCACTCAAGTGCTGAGCAGGTGGGGTGGGGGCAGGGTCGTCACTGAACATGGAGACCACAAGCTCTGCAGCGCCCACTCACACCTCCTGGAGAATCAAAGAAGCCTCCATCACTGAAGTCAGATCAAGGTGACCCCTGGATCTCTGTGGCCAGTGCTCGAAAGGACCAAACACAAATCCTGTCCAGAGAAAGCACCTTCATCCTAAACCTCAAAGAACCCCCACAAACTATTTGCTAAAAGACCACCAGCCAGTCTCAGTACAAAATACAAAAAGGAACAAAACCCAGCAAGCAAGAAACAAGAGACAAAACAGATAGCAGAAACAGACCCACAGACCTCAGATACTGGAAAAATCAGGCACATAAAATAAAACAACTATGCTCTTATTAAGCGTAAAGAAAGAAACGCCCAGTTAAAAAACCTATAACAAACAGGAAGCTATGAAAAATGCATAGCTTTTTGGTAAAATCAGTAAGAAAGCTAAAAATAACAGCTATAATAATTAAAGTTATTTCTTGAACTTTTACTTTCATAGTATGCTCACTTCAACCGAAGGAGGATTGATGAAGTAAAGACAGGCTGGAAGACATCACGGGGCACACAGAGAGGCAAGGAGGGGAGGGACATGAGTTTAGAGATGTGAAGAAGAGAGCGAGATCTCAAGTCATTTAAGCAGGTTCTGGAAGGACCGAAAAGGAAAATAAAATTTGAAGGGATGATGTCTGAGAATTTTACAGAACTGAGGGACACACACAACTGCAGGTGCAAAAGCCCAGTGGACCCTGAGCGGGGCCCATAAAAGCGGTCCCTCCCCGACCTCACCCGAGTGACGCTGCAGGAACAGAAAGGACCATATCAGAGCCAGGTCGGAGGCAGCCGACGTCTGCCTGTCACACGCAGGAATGAAAACCAGAAGCCTGTGAAACCGCCTCTCCAGCGAGCGGAGGGAGACGTTCAGCGGAAATGCTCTCCAAGAAAGGGCAAAATAAAGACGTTTTCAGGAAAAATAAAAGCTGAGAGAGTTCGACAGCAGAGAATCTCCAAGAAAAGCCTCAAGGACGGATTCCAGGCCTGGGAAACATGTTCCGGAGAAGAGCTGGAGCAGAAGGAGACAGGTGGGCACGGGCCCTGGGCACCAGCCGTAGCACATAACACGGTCTTGTGGGTTAACGTAGAACTCGGTAGAATCAGAACACCTGTGAGCTGGGGCGGGCTAAAGGGGAAGCTTCCGGGCTCTGTGGTCTTGTGCTGTGTGGGGAGGGCCAGGCCTGATTAGCTTCCTGTGTTGGTGAGCATGATGGGGAGTAGGGTCCCCCCAGAGTCCACGTGCACCCAGAACCTCAGGATGAGGCCTGACTTAGAAACGGGGTCTCTGCAGATGCAAACAGGTAAGGCCCAAGGTGAGATCGCACTGGATTGGGGTGGGCCCTAACCCCAAGGACTCCTGTCCTTACAGGCAGAGGACACAGAGAGACACAGGGAAGAGGCCCTGGGAAGACACAGACAGAGACCTGGCTGGGTGTCTGCAAACTGAGGACGCTATCGCCGGGGGCCGGAACAGGCTGGAGGGAGCCTGGCCCTGCCAGCCCCCTGGACTCCAGGACTGTGAGACGACAAACTCCCGTTGTTCTTGGCCACCCCGTTTGTGGCTTCTGCTCGTGGCGGCCCTGGGAAACCAGCGCAGTAAGTGGCAGATGCATGTCACACCTACTGGACAAACTGCTAAACGACCAGCAGGAGGAAATAATGTAAAAACTAGTAGAGCAGAAATGGAAATAAAAAATACTTAAATCTAAAAGTGGACAATAAGGGAGAGAAAAGCGGCTGGGCACGGTGGCTCACACCTGTAATCCTAGTACTCTGGGAGGCCGAGGCAAGAGGATCGTTTGAGCTCAGGAGTTCGAGACCAGCCTGAGCAAGAGCGAGACCCTGTCTCTACCAAAAAGAGAAAGAAATTAGCTGGACAACTAAAAATATGTAGAAAAAATTTAGCTGGACATGGTGGCATGGACCTGTAGTCCCAGCTACTCGGGAGGCTGAGGCAGGAGGATTGCTTGAGCCCAAGAGTTTGAGGTTGCTGTGAGCTAGGCTGACGCCACAGCACTCTATCCAGGGCAACAGAGTGAGACTCTGTCCCCACACCAAAAAAAAAAAATAGAAAAGAACAGAACCATCCTTCTGAACATCAAGATTTCTAACAAAGCTGTAATGTGGAATTGGAATAAGAACAGATAAATCTCCAAGGAAACAAAAGGGAAAGCTCAGAAGGAGACCCAGGCATGAGGACGCTTGGTGTCTCACAGAGACACCACTGGAGATCACTGGGGAAGAGAGACCTCGATAAATGACTCTGGGACAACCAAACCACCCACACAGGGAAAACGCGGCTGGAACCTGACCCCTCACTTCCCACACAGATCCACTCCAGGGGGTACAAAGACCTCAGTGTGGGAAACGAAACTCAACAGCTGTAGAAAATTGACTTAGGAAACTATCCCCTGTGCCTCTGCGTACAGAAGGATTTCTTAAGAAATCCAAGATCACCAAGATTTCTTAAGAAAGCAAGATCACTAACCGTAAAGAAAAAGAAGATAAACGTCTCTGTTCATCAAAGGACACCATAAAGAAAGTGAAAACACAAGCCAGGGAGTGCGAGAAAGTGGATGTAAGCCCATAACTAACTTGGGATACAAATCCAGGGCAGACGAAGAACTCCTATAACTCAGTATTCTAAAAAGGCAAAATTACCAGTAGAAAAATGGGCACAAAATTGAACAAGCGCTTTCAGAAAATGAACCCTTAGCCAGTAAACATATGAAAAGGGAACTCTGTCACATTAATAATTGAGAGAATTTAAGTTAAAACCACAATATGCTATTACCACAATGTGCTCTTACCACCAGACCAGCAAAAAATGTAAATACCAGTTATTGGCGAGGCAGGTTTTAGGGCCATGGGAACTCTCGCTGAATGCTGGTGTGGTTGTGGATATGTAAAACCCACTCTGGAAAACAATCTGAAATTGCCTCTCACATTTGAGTACATGGAGATCTTATAACCCATCAAACCCTGGAGACGCTCGCATATTCTTACAGCAAGACACCTGTACACACGTGTCCAAGGCCATTTTATCCATAATAGCCACAGAATGGAAATAACCCAATGCATGTGGTACAGTCACAGACTAAGACATCATACAACAATGAAAAAGAGTTAATTCCATGTGTGCAACACAGGTGACTCTAGCAAAAAGGGGTTCAACAAAAGAAGACACAAAGAATATTTATAGCGTGGGTAGAGTTTGTCTATATCAAAACACGCATAAGATTAAACTATTTATGAATGAAGCCCACAAAGAAAAACAAAAATATGATCATTGCAAAAGACAAGACCATAACTGGCTCTGGGAGGGGGTGGGGCAGAGAGGATTGCTGATGGGAGGAGGGGTGCACCTAGAGCTGGGGCAATATTGTTTTTCTGCACCTGAGTGGCAGTTATAATGTGTCACCGTCAGGAACCTAGAGACAGGGTCCTCCTGCTCCCTCACTCTTGGGCTGGGGGACCCGGGGCTCTCGGCTCCCTTCTGCGGTCCTTGGTTTCCCCACTAAGTGTAGATAGAGGACATCCCTGCTCCACGGGGCTGTCTGGAGACCCGGGCTGGCGTGTCGCAGGCCGGCGTCAAACGTACGTCGGAGTCGCCGTGACGTTCCCCAGCGGGGAGTCATGGGTGTTCCTGCCACGTAGGAGACTGTCTGATCCCAGAGCCTGTGCTCCGGTGGGAGGAACAGGCCAGAGGCCGCCCGTGGGCCAGCGGGGGAGGGAGATGGGGGCCCAGCTGCCTGTCCAGCCCGGAGCAGCCAGGCCGGGGAGTGGGGCGTGGCGGGGGCTCCTGGCGATTCTGGGGCATGGGTGGCGGGGCGCCCAGGACACCGGCTGGGGGATCTGGGGAACCACGACCTCACAGAGTGTCTGGAATGAACGGAGCCTCTCCCCACTTGCAGTGAAGGGAAACTGAGGCAGGGAAGGCAGTTGAAGGCCTTGGCGTGAATTGGCCGGTCCAGTTAGTGCCTGTCTGGAAGCCGAGAGAAGGCGTCTAAGGGGAGGGGACAGAGGGAGAGTTGGATGTGAGGGCCGTCTGGGATACAGGTGGGGCGTCTGCCGCCCGAGGGGGAGCCAGGTTCTCACAGCCCTGCAGGACAAGGGACGCTCAGCGCGCCCGTCTGGCCCGTTGTCACATAGCCCACCGGTTCCGATCAGGTGCAGACACCCGCCAGGCGCCCGAGCAGAGGGTCTGGGGCCGCCGCCCGCTGGGCAGGAAGCAGCACACGAGTGCGGGGGGTGGGGGGGGGGCGCCAGCTCTCGGCCGCACGCTTCCACCCTAGGACAGACGGCAGCTCTGGGAACAGACCGGGCCGGACTCAGAACTCTGGGTTTTGGCCCCAGTGACTTCAGGACCATGGGCCTGTTTCCTAATGTCTGTGGGCCTCGGTTTCCCCAGCTGGGGCCACGGCGGAGGAGGCACAGTGAGTGTCCTCCGGCTGCGTGGCCCCAGCCAGGGCGGCGGCGGTCCTGGCTTGTCCAGCACCATCCCAGCCGTAGCACTGAAAGGCAGAGCGCTGGGAAACCCCTCAGCCCCGCAAGTGAGGATGGGGGTCCCCTCCACAGGCGGCTCGGGCCGGATGTGGGGACAGCCGAGGCCTCGGCCCCCTCCGCGCCAGCCCCGCGGCCTCGGCGGCCTTTCCCAGGGGGTCACAGGCAGGAATGCCTCCGGCCTCTCTTCCATAACACGGGGAGATCCCCGCGGCCGCAGCAGCTGGGCCCGCTCCGCTCGGCTCCCAGCTGCGATGACTCAGCCCGGCCGGCCTCCCACGGCCAGCCGGCCAGCCTGCACTGCCGACGCCACGTCCCCACCGCCAGCCCGCCAGGGTGCTCCGGGCCTCCCGAGGGCCCCCTGACAGCCCCTCGCCACTCCTCAGGGGCCCTCCCGCAGACACCCCACAGGTGTCAGACAAGAGGCTGCCCAGGGGCGCGAGGACACAGGCCACTGGCCTCCCGTTGCACCCTCTGGGCCGCAGTGGCACTCAGACCCCACCCAGAGACATCCCAGCCCATCCTACCGCCCGTGGGCAGGAGCTCAGGCGGGCCCATCACACAACGGCCACACCCCCAGCCCCCACACACTAGCTCACCCCTTAGCCTTTCCATGTCTGAGCTGGCAGGAGCCAAGTCCCCCGGGGGGCAGAAAAGGAGGGGCTGGGGGACTTCCCGCTGGCAGACGAATGGAAGGGCCACGTGTGGTGCCTTGAGACCCCTGATGGTGGCCCCAGGGTCTTCGGGAGACCCCACCCTCGGGGCAGCCCTGCGGAGAGAAGCTGGGAGGGGTGTGATGGGAGTGGGCACAGCTGGGGTGGAGACCCCTGGCTGGAGGGGGCCAGTCCTGGGGCAGTAGGTTGGGGGAACCCACAAAGTCACCCTACATGGAGCTGTCCTCCTAAGGAGGCCCAGCAGCCAGGAGACAAGCACACACAGCCCCTCCCCTCCCCTCCCTTCCTCCCCTGCACCCGGACACAGCAGAAGCAGGAGGGCAGTGGAGCCGGGGTGGGGGTGGGGCACAGACGCAGACCCGTCCCCACCCCACCACACCTTGGCAGGGGTAGGGGGAGAGGATGGCTGAGGGTAGAAGCTGGGGAGAGGGAAGTTTTTATTTAGGTTGCCCCCCCCCAGCAAGCCTGCCCTGACACCCCCAAAGTGCCCCTAACCCCATGAAATCTGCCCTGGGCGTCCCCCAGGGGCAGGAAGGGGGACTCGGCAGGGGTGACGGCGTGGGTGGGGGAAGAGCCATCCCCTACGATGCCCTCCGGGAGCCCAGCACACAGCCTGGGCCCATCTAGCAAGACTGTGATTGAAAACTGAGTCAAAGCTCTGAAGGCCGAGCCTGCCTGGCCTGGGTGGGCGAGGGGGTCCCCAGGAGCTGAGTTTGGGCTGAGCCCGGGCAGAGGAGGAGCAGCTGAGCAGGCAGGGCAGAGGCTGCAGAGGGTCCCAGCCAGGAACGCAGCCGTGGCCCTGAAGCAGGAGGGGCATAGCACGTCCATGCATGCATTCACTCATTCACTCATTCACAGCGAGTGGGCTCTGGGCCGCAGGTCCTGGCCTTGTGGCTGTCCCCGTGGGGCTGACAGTCCTGAGACAGGGCAGAGGAGAAAGAAGGAAAGGGGAAAGGAGGGCCCAGGGCTCCAAGGACAAGAAGGGGAGGCGCCATCCCCGTCCCTTGCCAGCAGCTGAGGCAGCCACGTGGCTCCTCCCCAAAGCCAGGACACCTGGGATTGCTAGTGGCAGGGACACGGCCATCGCTAAAACCATAAGGCTGGAAATGCATGTTTTACCAACACACTGGTTGTCCTATAACAGTGGCTCTATAAAATGTCCTATTCAAAAACTATTTTCAAAAATAAAATGCTTTTTACAAATAGAGAAACATATCCGTGTATGTTAAGGCAACATGACATTTTTACATTAATTATAACATTTTTCGACATGTAACCATGTAGTCCAACCATTATTTCAGCCGTGCTGGTCTCTAATACTGGCCGCTGTGGTTTTATTTTCGATATTTTATTTTTATTTTTATTTTAATATTTTTTTCACGAAAATCCTGGCAATGCATTCAAATTTATGTTAATTAGTTTGAATTTTTTGATGCGCTCAATGCCTATTTCTCTCTGGACCACAGTATTTTTATTTGAGATGTGCTCTCAACAGACGCCGAGATACCCAATAAGCTCAGAGCGATTTCTGCTGAACGGGGGATGTTCACACTCCCGGCTCCATTTGCTTAGGGGTCTTTTGTTTGTTTGCTACTTTTCTTTTTCTTTTGCCTAAATGTGCAAACATTTCAGCCCAAATAGTCTCACAGGCTGTGTCTTTAACATGCCTGCCTTCCACAAATACGTCCGTAAGACAAAATTCACATAGGTCGTCTCTACCTGTGATTCTTTGGAACGCCCTTCCCAACTTGGTTCTGTTTAGTTTCAGAGTATAAATTCATCCACTTAACATAAAAGCACCAACAAAACATTCTTCCCACGGATAAAGACTTTCCAAAACGCAATGATGCAATTTGGAAGTTAAGTCTTACGCACTGTGACCCCGTGGCTAACTTCACTGCCCCCTCCTCGCTTTTTTGCAGGGACGAGACGCAGCAGGTCCGTCCTCGTGGAGAACAGCTGGTGGCTCAAGTACGCTGACCCCGCCAAAGAGTTTCATCGAAAACCTCTGGGTGATTTTAAATAAAATGCAACCAGATTTGGAGACTCTTTTTCCAAAAATGTTCAATGCCATCGTAGGACACTTAGATTGAATTACAAGGTGATTCTTCAATGGCTCCGACATTTCTAAACCCAGATGACAACAGGCAGCAAGGGAAGTGCGGGGCCTTTCTTGCCCCAGCACAGGCAACGCCGGTCCAGGGGATACGTGGACACTGTGTATGCCGGCGCAGCTACGCCGTCTCCTCCTCTTGGTTGGACAGGAAGCGTGTTTAATTGCAATTACGAGACTCGTGTGCACCACAACCAGATCCCGATAACGGGCTTCTTAACGGCGTCACAACCCCGAAGCATGCACCACGGGGCCGCGGGCCTCTGCAAATAAAGTGTCAGTGCTGACATTCTCTCACTGAATTTGCAGCGGTATTGACCGTACGTCGGACTGTCCACGTGTGATAAAAAAAAAGTGAATTTCCAGGTGCTCTGCCTGGATTCCAGCAACTGGATGGGAAAAAAAGTTAAGCATTATTGGAATCGATTTGGACTGCTTTCCTGCCTGACACCCCGGTGAGCGAGTCCACCTTAGCAGCCTCCTGCCAGGGTGCCCACATTCCGACAATCCACGCTCACGCAGACGTGGGGCGAAAAGCCAGCAGGACGAACTGGGAAGAACAGGCACTTCACGGGGACAGAATGACAGGCTCCACATGTCCTGCACCAGGGCCCCTCGGTCACCCTCGCCAATGACCACCTGCAGTGGCCACCCCGTCTGGCCTGCCCGAGCCCGCGCCGGCCGACACACTCCGGTCTCAGCACACTCGGTGGCGCCGCTGCAGCCCCCGTAGGACGTCCTACAACGTCCACTCTCCGTAAGTTCAGTGTTCATCGTCAGCTCTCTCGGGAAAAAGAAATAAAAATAGAAATTCAACGTAGTTATTAAGCACGACTTTTACTTTTTTTTCTTCTTATTGCTGCAGAATGGATTTATTGCAAAATTTAAAAAGCATTACACAACAATAAAAAAATAGTTGTGGGTTTACACCATTCAGTAAATGACGAAACCACAGCAGTCATCGGGACGGTTCTCCACACTCCCCCAGGCAGGACCTCCCGGCCTTATTTCCCAGCCGCGTTTTGTGCCCCCCTGGTGTGCCATCTCCACCCACCCTCGCCTGCCTGCACGGCACGCCACGGCACCCACCACGCGTGGCCCTGAAAGGCAGAGCTTCGAGCAGGACCCTGTCGCCAACTCCAAGTGCAGATGCACATGTGCTGATCCCCAGGCCGGGGCAGGTGGCCCAGGAGGACGGCCAGGGCCTGGCAGGGCGGGATGGGAGAGCTGGACACAGGAGTCTAGGAAGAGCCTCACAGACGCACTGCGCAGGGCCTCCCGGCAGGACGGGGCGCTCTCCCGGTGAGGGTTACCCGGCCTCCCACACCCAGAGCGTGAACAGAGACAGCAGCGTGGTGTGGGCTGGAGCTCTGCACGGCCCACGGCCTGGGGTCCTCTCACCCAGCCGCTCCACGTCTACCATGCTGGGTCCCGAGCCAACAGCTGGCGGGAACAACTGCAGCCCTCCAAGGGGGCCTGCTCCCCAGGGAGACCCGCCTGCGTCTTTATGTCAAGCTGAGTCCATCAGAGCCGTCACCCTTCCGCCACCCCCTGGAGGCAGTGCCTTGCTGGGGTGGGGGAAGCTGCACCCGGGCAGGGGTTTGCCTTCCCCATCCCCCGGGAGGCCTCGCCAGCCACGCTCTGCAAGGTCCACGGAGCATATCCCTTGCTAACGTGGAGGTGACAGAGGGACCGTGACCTGGACTCACCTGGTCACCCGGAACCCACCAGCTGACGGAACCCGGAAAGTCTCAGCCTGGGGAAAGCTCCGCGGAGCAGGCACTGTTCCGTGAGATGCAGAGAGGGGGGACAAGCCGCATGACCTGCAGCAGATGACGGACACACAAAACGCAGTCTGTCTCTCTCTGACGCCTGAGCCACGGGACTGACCCCAGGAACAAGCTCGGTGGAAGACGTCGGCCCCAAAGACCACGTAGTGCGTGATCCCGTTTGCGTGAAGTATCCAGAAGATGCAAGTCACAGAGACAGGAGGGAGGTTAGAGTGGCTGGCGGAGGGCAGCGGGTGATTGTCTAACGGGGGTGGGTGCTCCTCGAGGATGAGGAAAAGGTTTTGAAACTAGAGGGAGGTGTGTGTGCACATTGCGAATGCACCAAATGTCACCGAATCGCACTCTTTTTTTTTTTTTTTTTTTTTTTGAGACAGAGTCTCACTCTGTTGCCCAGGCTTGAGTGAGTGCCGTGGCGTCAGCCTAGCTCACAGCAACCTCAAACTCCTGGGCTCAAGCGATCCTCCTGCCTCAGCCTCCCGAGTAGCTGGGACTACAGGCATGCGCCACCATGCCAGGCTAATGTTTTCTATATATATCAGTTGGCCAATTAATTTCTTTCTATTTATAGTAGAGACAGGGTCTCACTCTTGCTCAGGCTGGTTTCGAACTCCTGACCTCGAGCAATCTGCCCTCCTCGGCCTCCCAGAGTGCTAGGATTACAGGTGTGAACCACTGCGCCCGGCCCAAATCACACTCTTCACAGTGGATGATTTTATGTCATGTGGATTCCACCTCAATAAAAATTAAAGACTATAAAAGAGAAAAGGAAAGACATAGGATGTATGTATTTCAAACCACTGTCCTTCGAGACACGATCTGTCTGAACCAACGCGCTATGGAGTGTCACAGCCCAGCAACCAGGGGACTCGGGCCCAGAGACCAAGGGTGAAGGCAGGAGGGGGTCCTTCTCGGAGGGGTTGGAGGTCCTGGTCCCCGGGACAGGACGCTCCCTGCAGGGAACCTCCTGAGGATCCCACCGGCCCGGTGCTAGACCTGCGCCTGCTCACTGGGCAAGCAAAGGAAGGGGCCCTCTCTCGCCTTCCCTCCCCGCTCACCTGGTGTCATGGGGACCCCCCCGGGGGACGAGGCAGGCGGATAGTGGCCAGCGGCCACGCCTGGCCAGGGCAAAGCGGGCAGAGACCGCCCCGAGCCCTGGAGAACGAAGGGCAGAGACTGCAGGGGTGCCGGGCCAGGGCGAGGGGACGCCCGCTCTCGGGGCAGAGGAGCGAGGCGGTGACACTCAGTTCCAGCTCTGGAGGTGACAATGGCAACAGGGGCTGCGACTTGCCCCATTAGCGCCTTGATTTAAGAGTTTTGGGGAGAGCTACGAGACACCACCGCGAAGAATCAAGAACAAGTCAAAACGGACTCACGGTGCTGCAGGGACTTAGGACGGAGGTGGCAGGACTCGCTCCCAGCACCAGTGCCCGCCCAGTCACCTCCACGTCCCTGAAGTCACCTGCAGACAGTTCGCACAGACGCCCCACACCCCCTGCTTCTTTTCCGGAGGCTTTCCGGGGGCCGGGGGGGCCGCTGCGTCGTGCATGAGGAGGACTGAAGCTCCCGACCGCCAAAGCCCCCGGGACCCAGCTATGCACCGGCTTCACCGCTGCCCGGGCCGCTCTGCTGGGCTCCCCACACACCTGTGTGCCCCGGGGTGACCCCAGGATCACCCCCCCAAGACAAATCACTTGCACCCAGGTCCCCATCGTCTGGGCTCTGCTTTGCAGGGAAGCCGGCTGAGATGAGCTACTGGGCTGCAGGCTGTCCTGGGCCGGGAGGGGCCCTCAAGTCTAGAAGGAGAAGGGAAGGCGCAGGTGGCTCCCACGGACAGCTTTTCGGAGCGAACGCATGACAGACCTCGGCCCCCTCGCCACGCCAGGCCAACCGTGGCCGACAGGAGCCTACAGGTGCCGCCGCCCCCCCCCCCCCCTGCTTGGCACAGCCACTGATTAGACTGCGTGAGCAGCACAGACCCAATCCAAGGCTCAGGGTAGGGTGGGTGCTGGAAAGGGGCTTCACGAGGGACTTGGGGGGCAGAGGCAGAGTCCGCCCGTCCCGAGCCCTGCCAGTGCCCTGTCCTGGGCCCCGCCCCACCCCTGCCCCAGGCTCAGCGTGCGGCACCACTGGTGCCCAGGGGACGGTGGGAAGGAACCCTGTCCTCACCCTGCAGTCACGGACCAGATGGCCTCTGGTAACGTCCCGCCCCGCCCCACATGCTCTGCTCCCTTCCCCGGGGCTTCACTGCCACCGGGACACAGGGACGGCCGGGACACGGGGACGGCTGGGACAGGGTTTTAAGTATCGAAATACCACCTTACTGGCCAGTGAACTGCAACCTCCCTACCCCAGCCCCCAGACACCAGCGTCTCCTAGAGACGGAAGCGTTGACTGCAGGGCCAGCCCCAGGACCTGACACCTCTGGCGGGGTGATCTTGCTGGGATCCCCGGGTGCTTCCTGGGGAAGCAGCCTCCCCCTCCCCCGCCCCCCAGCCCCGGGTCACCAGCTCCCTAGCCTGCCTTTCCCCCAGGCCCTGGCCATACTCCCCTCCGGCCACGGAGCATGGGCTGTCCCTTCTGCCTGGAAGGCTACAGCCCCAGCTGTCCGCACCGCTAACTCCTACTCAGCCCTCAAAACTCTGCCTCAGTTGTTGCTTCCTCCGGGAAGCCCTCCCTGACCCCCTAGGCACGTTCTGGCCCCCACGGTGCTGAGCACCTGCCCTCTCAGCACCCCCCACGCTGCACCCTCACGTCTCGGGTCCCTTGGCTGCCGTCTCCCCTGCCCTGGGGAGGATTGGCTTCTCTGGGGCGGCGGCAGGCTGGGGCCGGTGTGTCCTGGTTTGCTTCTCCTCCCCGCTGCGCCCTCAGCACTGCAGCAGGCACGGCCAGAGCACAAGCCCTGGCGATGTCTCTAAGGGGGCCGAGCAGGAGAGGATGCAGCACCGCTCTGTGGGCTCCGTGCCCCCGGCCAGCTCCCCCCGGTCTCGGTCAGCGGCCTGCGCGACCGGCACGGGGCTCTGCTGTGGCTCTGGACGCTCAGGAATGCTTTGGCGGCACAGAGGAATCTGCCCAAAACCCGACTGGCCTTCTTATCTATCTTAAAGGATCGCACGAAGCCCTGGAACCCTCTGTAATCCTCGCAGCCCGTTGGGAGAACACGCAAAGCAGCGTGCCCGGGGCCTCGCGGGTGAGCTCACTGCCGCCTAATCAGCAGCAGATGCCGGGAAGGGCGTGCGCCCGCTGCTCCGAGCCACACGGACCGTTCCCAACACTCGCGCTGGGATTCCCCGCAGGCTGACCGGGGCTTGCTGGCCGCACAGGCCTCAGGGCGAGCCTCCCCTTCCTGGGGGAGCTGGAGGAGGGGGAGGGCGCTTTCCCGGCGTCCCTCTGCCGTGCGTATCGCGGCGTATGAAGACGCACTCCATGAGAATCGCCAGTCCTCGCCTGGAAGGCCAAGAACAGAAAGCTTCACCACACACCGTCGCTGTTGGGTCATTAGATATGAAACGTCCAATTTCAAATCAAAATCGTTGCTTATTGTATCTCAACCAAGAAGCCGCACAATGAATCAAAGTGCGAGCCTACACTGCCGACACCGCTTTGTCTTCTTAACGGTGGCTTGCTTACGCCAGCGGAGAAGGCGCCTGGAGAGCGAGTGGCGGTGAAGTCCTGAACGGCGCTTTCCACGGCTTGCTGAGAATTGAATATTGTTCCTTGCGAGAAGTGGCCCAAAGCTCGGGAGATGATGGTGAGCTGAAAGCTGTAGTGGAAGCGAATCCACCTCAACCTACGCGCGAATTAGCAGCAAAGTCTGACGTTACTATTCCAACAGTGTCCGACCATTTGAAACAGATCAGCAGGTAAAGAAGCTGGACAGATGGGTACGGCGTCAGCTCGTTGGTCTAGGGGTATGACTCTCGCTTAGGATAAACGGTTTCCGCATGAATTAAATGAGCGTCAGAAGAGAAATCTTCTCAAGGTTCACCTTTCTTTGCTGTCACGACATAAAGACCGAATCGTTTCTACACCGGATTGTTACGTGTGATGAAACATGGATTCTTTCTGACAATCGCAAGCGTTTGGCACAACGGTTGGATAAAGATGAAGTGTCGAAACACAGTCCAAAACTGAATATTCATCAAAAAATAAAAAAGCTAATGTTGTGTGTTTGGTGGTCCAGCGCTGGTATTATCCACTACACCTGGTCAATCGATCACACAGGATGTCTGAGTCACCCAACTGGATGACATGAGCAGGACGCTTGCAATAAAGCAGCCGAGACTGGCCGATAGAGACAGGCCGATCCTCTTGCAAGACCACATGTCACAAGAAAACATCACTGTTCAAATTGCAGGAGAGCCAGACTTGGAAACTCTCTGTCATCTCCCATTCACCAGACCTCGCACCAACTGGCTACCACTTCTTCCAGGCTTTGGACCACTTCTTGCAAGGAAAAATAATGCAGTTCTCAACAAGCTGCAGAAAACAGCCTTTCACAATTCCATCATCGCTCACTCTCCAGGCTTCTTCAGGGCTGGCAAAAACAAGCTACCGTTAAGATGGCAAAACTGTGTTGATAGTTTAGGTGCATGCTTTGATTAACCATACTGCTTCTTGTTTGAGATAAACTCAACGTTTGGCACAAAATCAGACATCGCCTATTTAATGGCCTAATGTTAACCAAGCAATGGGAACCCCTAAATGTCTCTTACCAGCAGACTGGAAGGGGAGAGGGCTTGCTCTGTCATGGCTGCAGAGTGTCCACGTGGTCTGGGAGGCGTTGCCCTGGAACGTGGAGCGATGCCTGCATGTAGCCCCCAGCCGTCCGCACAGAGGAGGGTCCCCATGCAGGGGGCCGGGGAGGGTCAGTGCCCCACCGCTTCCCAGCCGGGCCTTGATTTCCTGCCGCCTAACGGAGAGCCCCACAGTGCAAACTGGGCTCTGAGACCTGGGCCCAAAGCCAGGCCTGGAGGTGCTCCACTCCCCAGCTCCCCGCAGGGCAGGAGCCCAGGCACGGCCAGCAGGCTCAGCCACCGGGTGGAGAGGGGAGCAGGACAGCCAGGCCCTGACAGCGCTGGGCTCGGCTCACGTCTCTTCCTGCGTTGTGTGTCAGAGAGGGCGGGGGAGCGAGCCGTCGGCCCCTGCTATCCCACCACGAATGCCAACCAGCACCCAGACCAGCTGGGAAAGGGGGGTGCAGGCCGGGGGACATCCCCAGCTCAGAGAGCTACGATGTCCTAGCAGACATGGCCACCGAGACTGCGGGCACAGTGATGGTGAGAGCAGCACGGGCCGTGCAGGGTCCCTCTGTTTCTGGACTCGGGGTTTAGCGGGGCTCTGTCCTGCAGTGGGCTTTGGGGCCGTTTCCACCCGACGTGAACCTGGCTCCACTGTCTGAATCATCCACGACGAGCACACACGCTCTCTGCAGAGAATCAAACTGTCCTCGGTGAGCTGGCGGAGAGGTGCTCATCAAAGGAACCTCCTGGAGATGGCAAAGGCAATGTGGGGCGGCCACCGGAAGAAGGAGTCCCCGACCCTGGACAGAGCCTGGCCCTGGTGCAGGAGGGGAGCCCGCTGAGGCAGGCAGGCCCACCACCCTGTTCTCCACAGGGTCCTCCCTCCGCCCATTCCCTGGCCACCCGAGCTTTCCCAGACACCCTGTCCCGGAGCAGGGGCACCTGGCGCTGCAGCTGCTGGGGACAGGTTCCCCTGCGCAGAAGTCTTGGTCCCACACAAAGTGGCCGGGAGACTCGGGCACGCCCTTCCCTCCCCAGGCTGCTCTCTCCCGCTCCGGCCAACACGGAGACACGGTGGAGCTCTCGACATGGTCCCACCCAGCCCCAGGAATCCTGTGATTTCATGGCCCGTGCTATTATCCCTGGATAAACTCTCCAGCCCACGGCACCAGGGGCCGAGGAGCTCGTTCCAGGACGAGGAGCGCTATGGGGACGTGAGGCACATGCCCACCGTGCCAGCCGGGCTTCGGTGCGGGGCTGGAATCCCTGTGGCCGTACATGGAAAATCCGCATCTGAGGCTGCCCTGGCATCTGGGACGCATTAGGCTCTGGGCCCTGGGCCTGGGCAGAGTCTAATAAAGTCTCGGGCCAGTGACTCTATTCCTGAAGTGATGACACGGCTCCCAGGCCTTGGCGGACGGAGGCGCCGCCAGGCCACCTCCCGGTGTGATTCCTGTTGCCGGGAGACGCTGACACACCTCGGGACCGCCAGGCCCCGCTGGCCCGAGCCTGGAAACCGCAGCGAGGTAGGGGCTTGGGGCCCGGGCACCCCGGGACAGCAGCCAGACTCGGTCGGCTTCCACCTCCTCTGGCTCCCACAGCGGGGGCCTGCCCCTCAGCTTCCCCAAGCCTCAGTTTCCTCTTCCGTCAAGTGGAGGCATCTCAGCCCAGGCTCCTCCCCTCAACGGGCCGCTCAGGGGTGTCGTCTGGTGCTTGGAGGCCCCTGTGGACCGAGCCCCAGCTTCTCACAGCCATGGCCCGCTCGGCAATGCGCCCACTTCCCTGCCAGAGCTCCCCGGGGTCGCCCCAGATAAATTTCTCAAGCAGGAATCTTCCTGGCGGGGACGGCTTCCGAGAGCACCCACCCTGGGCAAGCCGGGCTGCACACAGCACTTTCTGGAAGAGCCGGGCGGTGAGCACCTTAAGCTATATGAGCCGGGGGAGAATGGAGACCGGTGTGCAGGCACTTGTGTGCCCAGCCAGTATACACCTCTCGGACAGCGAGGGACAGCATGTGCCGTCCACGTCCGTCTTGCCTGAGACGCTCTCCCCGGCCGGCTCAGCCAGAGCCCAGAGCTGAGGATGGGCCCCAGCTCGCCACCAGCAGGAGCTGAGAACAGCCTCCAGGCAGCGCCTGCAGGAGGTGGAGGCCCCGACTTGGAGGGAAGGGAAGACGATGTCATCACAAAGCGGGAGAAAGGGGTAGGCGGAGTGTTGTGACAGGGCTCGGGGAGATGGCCACCTGCGGTCACACAGCGAGCAGGACATTTCGAGGATGACTTGGTCGCTGAGCTGAAGACCCTCCTAAGCACAGTGTGGAGGGTGCTGCTGGTTCCTTCTCGCTGTTGATAGCAAAGAGGAAGGAGGTACCCGGAGGGCAGGACTGTTAAACAATAAGGAGCCAACACCTGACGATTTTAAAAATTCTTAGCATCTCTCAGTGGCAAATGGAACTAAAACGAAGAGCCGGATCCTGAGCATAGTCAGGGACTGTGCTCAGGGAAGGGCAGTCTAGACCAACAGCCCAGGGTGTGAGTGTACAAACTTTTGCTAAAATTCAGAAAAACCGAAGGATAAGAGCATCGAGTCACCCCGATGTCCCTGTAAAGAGGAAGGTCTGCCTCAATGTCACACCAGGTCACACTAAGACCCCAGGGAGCCCGAGGGCCTTGTGCCCTGGCCATCTCAGCAAGAGCCCAGGGTGGAGGAGAGCTTATTTGGAAAAGATCTTAGCACATGGCTTTTTCTAACGTAGTGCGCCCCAGGGAAATTCACAGGGGAGCACAGAGTTTCTGAAAAATTATCTCAGCAAAAGCGCTGAAAAAGCGCTTGGCGTGAGCTCCAAGGGGCAGATGGAGGACAATATGAAAAGATGCCGTCGGGTCCCCCAAACCCCACTGGTGGAAGCAGGCTGGCAACACTCGGCTGCGGGGCCACCTGTCGTAGGCGGGGAGGCTGACGCCGTGGACAGAACCGTGAGTCCAGAGGGCAGAGCCGGGAGCCACGGAGGGCTGTCCCCACGACCAGCAAGCTGGTCTGGGAATTCCCAGCATCTGCCCAACTGGATTTCGGGATTACTACAGGTCAGCAAGGCCTTTGTCCCTCCAACGTCCTCTGTTTTTAATGGGAACGTCTACAGCTGTCACCTGTGCCTGTCCCACCACTGGGTGTTGGGTGTGGGGCAAGCTCGGGGATGGGTCACTTGTCCCTTTAGTTGTACAGATTAGCTGAACGGGAGGGGTCACACCAAGGTGCCTTGTCCACACCTGGGCCTGATTTACATGATGAGTTAGGTGCTGCCATGGGATGAGACCCAGGGACCTTGAGGAGGAAAGAATGTATTTTGCACAGGGGAGGAACGCGAATGCCTGGGGCCAGAGAGCCGCCGTGACAGATGGATTGCGAGGTGGCCTCCCTGGCCCGTACCTTTTGTAATCCGCGACCCCCCGCCCCCACCAGCCCCCGATGGCTTACTTTTAATCAACAAAGCATGGCAAAGGCTACAGAATGTCACCTTCATGGTTGCATCACGCAAATCGTGACCCCCGTCTTACTGGGACACTCGCTGGTCTGGCCGTAGGAAAGAAGCTGCCACGTTGGGGACACCAGCAGGAAGCCGAACCCCGACACACAGCCGTGTGAGCGTGGGGCGGACCCTCCCAGCTGAGCCTCCGAGGAGCCCCCAGCCCTGGCAGACACCTTCACTGCCCTGTCGCCCAGGGCCCAGCCAGGCCACGCCCCGGCTCCCCCCACAGAAACCGCTCGGCGATGAGTGTGCTTTCTTCTCGGCACTCGCTTTGTGGCGCTAGAACGCAGCGCCGGGCAATGGGCGCGGCGCGCGGTGCTCAAGCGCTGGGTAGAAAAGTTGGAGAGATGATTTGCTAAACTGAGGCATTTTAGATAATCGCTGCAAGTTAAAGGGCTGTGCTAACACCTACAACGTCCCACTCAGAGACCGGAGGACGATGTCACGGCTCCCAAGACCCGTCAGCAGGAGAAGGGGCCGACGCGGCAGCAGTGACCCCCGGTTTCTGAGCCACGTGTGATCTGGGAACCTACCTGGGCTCAGGTGGGACAACGCTGCCCCTTGCTTTGTCCAAGTTTCCAGGTCGCCCAGAGAGTCTTGGGCTCAGCTCCCTGCCGGCTGCAGGACAGTGAGGGTGTCATCTGCCTAACCCGTCATCGGCCCAGCCGCGGTGGCCTTGCTCCCGGCTCTCTGACACCGCGGGCGCCAGGCCTGGTTCTGGGCAGCGCTGGGGCGCCCAGCCCGTGTTAGTCTGCCCGGGGCGGCGACAACGCGTGCCACAGACCGCGGGGCCTGGACGACAGGTCTGGAGGCCGGCAAGCCCAAGGTCAAGGTGCGGGCCAGCCGGCGTCCGGCGAGAGCCCCTTCTGCCTTGGGGACGGCCCCTCTTCCCTGGGTCCTCACGTGGTGGGGAGAGAGGGAAGGGCCAGCTCTCTGGTCTCCTCTTTTAAGGGCACTGACCCTATGGGACCGGGGCCACGCTCTGACCTCGTTTAATCGCCCACGAAGGCCCCGTCTCCAATATGACCACGCTGACATCAGGGCTTCAGCACGTGAGTTTGGGGGAAACAGTTCAGTCCAGAACAGACCCCCGGCCATCCGCAGACAGGGTGGCCTGTCTCTCCCTGGGCCGTGGACAAGGACACGGCCCCTGGGCTTTCCCTGGTTGCCATGACAATAGAGAGGAGGCCAAAACTCCTCCCAAAATGTTTTCCATCAAACACAGAAGCCACCGGTGTCTGAGGGCAGGACTCCCAGGTGACGGTGGCGACCGTGTCCAGCCAGGGGGACGCAGGCCTTCCGGGCTCCACCACGTGAGCGTCGCATCCTGAGCGGCCACCGGACAGCCAGGACAGCTGTCCTGGGCAGACAGGCGAGGATGGGGCCTCAACCCAGACGCTGCGTGGCCCCGTGCCCATCCGAGCCCGGCCACCGCGCCTGGCCACGCCCTGGCCAAGGTGAGTCAGCGCCCGCGAGGGCCCGCCTCCTCCGGCCGGCAGATAAGGCCCCGGGGAGCCCGTCTGGGTCAGCGCCGCTGCCTCCCACCCATCGTCCCCCGCCTGTTCACTTTTACTGCCGCTCCGCAGCATGACTAAAAGGTCACTCTCCCTGCCAACCCATGAGCAAACTCAAACAAGGAGCCGTTCCTTCCTTCGGATGCTGGAAAGGGCATCCGAGGTCCCGTCGGCTGCACCAGCTCCGCGCTTGGCCTCTTTGGGCCAGGCCGAGGGCACGTGGGCAAACGCCAGGGCAGGACCGTGAATGCCACCCTGACCCCATCGGGGTCAGGCAGGACCCCTCCCAGGGGTGGCCCTGCTCAGCCATCTGCCTCTCACCAGCCAGTCCAGCAGGCCCCAGTCCCTGAGGGCACAGAGGAGTCACTGAGACCTCAGAGGGTGCAGGAGCTCACAGAGAGTGGACATGGGTGCAGTGAGTCCCTACTGGGTTCAGGAGCTGGCAGAGGGTGGGACATGGGTGCAGTGAGTCCCTACTGGGTGCAGGAGCCCGCAGAGGGTGGGACATGGGGGCGGTGAGTCCCTACTGGGTGCAGGAGCCCACGGAGAGTGGGACATGGGTGCAGTGAGTCCCTACTGGGTGCAGGAGCCCACGGAGAGTGGGACATGGGTGCAGTGAGTCCCTACTGGGTGCAGGAGCCCACAGAGGGTGGGGGATGGGGGCAGTGAGTTCCTACTGGGTGCAGGAGCCCACAGAAGATGCTGAATGGCCAGACCCCATCTTCCCATGGTAGAGGAGCCCACAGAAGCTTGGTGAGAAGGACCGTGCTATGCACTCATCCAGCCCTTCTCTGGGAAATCATTGGAGCCTAGCACACATAGTTGGCACTCAAAGTAGATACAGCTAAGCCAGGCCCAGACAGGGCTGAAAGAACTAAACAGACGACCCTCCCTCCCCACCCGGACACACAGAGCAGCAGCCCACAGGGCAGACAGACCAGGAAGAACAGGGCAGTCCCGGACTCCAGCGAGGCCACCCCTCTTCCACCCCAGGTGCTGCCCCAGCTCAGCATCTGCTCCCAGAGCACCGGCCTTGGACGGCTGTCGCAGATGGCCGTGAAGGCAGGGCACGAGGCCCATTTCTGCCAGCGGGCGAGGCACACTCAGCCCCTGCAGGAGCTGGCTGTCTGGGTGTCACAACTTTGGCCTGGGAAGAGCTGGAGGGTGTGCCCCCGGAAGGGACAAGGTGGCACCTGGGCAGATAAAGGGGCGGAGTCGTTACCACTACACACGTGCGTGCTCTGGAGGAAGACCCGGAACCCAGGGCTGGCGGCAGGAGGCTGAAACTCAGGTGTGGAGGCCGGGGTCCCGTGGGGCTGCGGGCGCAGAACGCCCGTGACCAAGCCTAAGACGCGGTGGCCAGAGTGGTTGCACTGCCAGACAGTCAAGTGCCCAGCAAGGCAGTTCTGGCCGGGAAACCCTGCACCACACAGGGGCAGCCTTGGAGCCCTCAGAGCCTGCAAAGAGCTGGGCCACCAGTCCTGCTGCTGTGGTGACCTCTCCCTGACAGACACCGTGTGCCACCCCCACAGGTTAAAGCCCCCCACCTTTAACGAGGGCTAAGTCACATCACAGCCTGACCAGCGAATAGACAACCGTGTCCCCAAGTGGACAGCCCTGGGCAGTGTGGACCAGGGGCAGCCAGGGCAGGGACATGGCACTGGATTCTGACGGCGCTGCAGGGGCCACATCGTAAATTGATCTGGGGACGAGTGTGACTTGGCATATTCTCCCAAGATGCAGGATGTGCACCGTGGCCAGGACAACATACGAGAACCAGGGGCGGAACCACAGTGAGGACCCCGCGGTCCCAGAGCAAGGACATCCACCGTCGAGGGTCGTGTGCCTTTTGCAACGCAGCCTGGCAGAGCCTGAGGGCCTGACGGAGGGACCCCAGGCCTCCAAGTCACAGGGTTGCATATCTCGCTCAGCAAAGCGGCACTTGCCCAGTCCCTCATGACAGGGCAGGGAGGCAGGAGCAGCTGCAGGAGCAGGTGCAGGCCCCTCAGCACCTCCCCGCGACGGCGCCACCCTCGGGCTGCACAGGTGTCCCTCACCTGAGCTGGGTGCCTGGTGGGCTGGCCCTGTCTGCAGATGCAAGTTGAAGACGGAGTGGCCAGGCCTCGAAGGACAGCATAGAAAGACCCACCGGTGCCCCCTCCACACCCAGGAGGAGGCAGAGCTCACGCACCGAGCAGCTGCCTGCACTGAGCTTCAGGGAAGACGCAAGAGCTGGCTCCGAGCTACATCCTCGGGGATCTGCCTTGGACTGTCCTCAAATACTGAATGCAAAAAAAATTTTCCATTTCCCTTGAAAAGAGTATCAAAAACTGCATTTGAAGCATTTTTTTAAATATGTATTGCAACTGTTACAAAACCTAAAATCTAATTCCGTCCACCTGGTTTCTGTATTTCCTAAATAAACCTTCACAAAGACCTGGAACTTTGTCCCGTCCCAAAGCACGCCGAGAGCACACTGACAGGGCGGAGCGAGCCGCGCCGGCCAGCGGGCGGACGGGAGCGAGTGAGCGGGGGAGGCAGGGCGGGAGACGGAGAACATGAACATGCGTCTGAGTCCAGGAGAAGGAAGCCAGCCCGCAGCCCTAATCCGATTTCATCAGCTCGGCCTGCCCCAGATTCCCGCCCCGGGGCTCCGCCAGGCGTAGGCACGTCGCGCCTCCAGTGGGGAAGCTCGCTCAGCGGGCCGCGGCCTCCCCACAAGCTGAGTCAGTCGGCGGTGCAGGGAAATGGTGGCGCCCGGGCCACAGCTCAGCCCGACTGCTGCCGGCAGGGCTGGGGGCCCGGCATGGCCCAGGCCGACACCCCAGTCTCCAGGGAGGACTCGCGGGTGCAGGGGGCGGGCTTCCCTGTGCACACACCCCAGGGGCTCAGGGCCCCCGGCCCCCTGAGCAGCTGCTCACAGTTCCTGCGGCCGGCACCATGTGCCCAGCAGGGGGACGGAGCAAGGGTGGCCAGCAGGCTCCAGAACATTCTAGAAAAGTCACCTCTGGGGCTCTGGGCAGACAGAAGCAGCTGCAGCAATTCTACCCGGAGAGTGAGCATTTAGTACGTGCAGACCTGGTACGTCCTCACACCATCCGCTGTGCAGGCAGGGAAACCGAGGCTCAGGCAGACGGGGCCATGCTGGGACCCAGACCCTCGACTGTCCAACACCAAAGCCCGTATCTTAAAGCAACGTCTCAGGTAGACCCGTCTCAGGCCACCTTGCTCCTCACACAGACGAGCAAACAGACCTGGCGCGAGGACGCAGCCGTCAGCCCAGGTACTGGGGTGCCGGGGGCGGGGGTGGGGGTCTGCTAACTGCTCAGGCTGAAGCAGCTCTGGGGGCTCTAGGGGTTTCCAGGGTCCCCCCCGGAATGTGTAGGGGCTGGAATGGCAGCTGTCCCTGCTGCGGCCCCAAGCCCGGGCTCACGGCAAACCCATTCACACTCTGGGCTTTGGGGTGAGCGGGGCGGGGAGGGGGGGGGCTCGTGCGGGCTGAAGCCTGAGCCGCAGCAGGGAGGCCAGATGGGGCGGCAGGGGCGGCGGGGGCCCTCAGGAGCAGCCCCCGGTCAGAGCCTGCCTTTCCTCCGACAGCCGCCCCGCCTCCCCGGGAAGCTGCCCAGAGGAGGAGGAGGAAAAGTTCATTTCCTGAACACGCTTGGCGAAGGGGAAAGAGCAGGCCTGTCCACGTGGCGGGGCCTCCAGATGCCACACCGCGGGCTCAGGAGGGGGTCCCGGCCCCTCCGCCCTCCCTGGGGAGGCTGCAGCAGCGAAAACCCGTGCCTGCCTCCGGCGTCCCCCACGTGCCAGGCGGGCCCCAGGCACAGGGCACAGCGGGGCGACACGCCGGCTCTGCCCCGGGTCCAGCGCAGAGGGCAGACACTGCGGGGAGCAGAGACGTCTGCCCGGCAGGGAAGGAGGGCGCAGGGGAGCCCAGGCGGCAGAGCGAGGGGAGGCCCCGCCAGGGGTGGGCGCAATGCGGACGCCAAAGTCTCGGACCTGGAAAGCCGCAGGCAGGGGTGCAAGACGACGGGCCCCACCCCCCGAGGGAGGCGGGTGGGAGGGGTGTGCCCAGCGGGGCTGCAGATGGGGGCTGCCTCTGGGCCCCCCCTCGTCCTGGGGCTCACGCCTGATCCTGGGGAGGAGCGCAGGTGTGTCAACCTCTCGGTAAGCACACATTGAGCACCAGCTGTATGCCTCGACCTGGGGGTGGGGGGCTTGTCTCCGGTAGGCCCAAGGTCACAGTGGGGGATAGATGCACCAGCCAGAAGCCACCCCCAGGAGGTCCCAGTGGGGCAAGGACCCAGGAGGTCACCAAACTCATTCTTAAAGTGTCTAAAGCCAGACTCCGAGTGTCCCTCCCAGGGGAGGCTGTTAGAGCGGAGAAAGACACCCGCGGTCCAGCGCGGAGTTAAATGGCAGCGCCTGGCCCAGTGGTCCAGACCTCTGCTGCCCCGCTCCGGCCTTCCCTCGGCCCCAAACCTCACGCACTCTCTGGGGAAGCCACCACCACGGGGCACCCGGGAGGCAGCTCTGGGAGACTCTGGGGCGCTTCCCGGACTCCCCACCCCACGGTATCCGCACACGCCTCCGTGCGAGGCCTGTGGTTTGGGCCGAGGACGTGGCGTTGGGGGAGGGGGGCCCTGGGGGTCAGCGGGGCGGGCGGAGCAGCCGGACCTCGCCCCGAGGACAGTGGGCGATGCTCAGTGCCACCCCGAGGGAGGGACAGTCCTCGCTCGGCCCTCCCTGCTCCTCCCCACGCCCGTCTGTCCTCGCGCCCGCCCGCCCGGGGCCGGCCTGGCCTCCCTGCCGATTGGCCAGAATAAACAGCAGAGCCGACAGCTGTGCTGACCGGGGCTGGCCGGGCACCCACACGCTGTGGGAGCCTGACTCACACCGACGGAAAGCGGGGCAAGACCACCCCGTGGCCCCCACCAGGCACCGGCTCCAGGGTCCCATCCCGGCACCTGCCCAGGTCAGCCGCCAGCAGGTAGAGCCGCCAGCAGGTAGAGCCGCCAAGCTCCAGCACCCGGTTTTCCGAGCTGAAAGCCAGGCAGGCAAAGTGAGAGGGTCCCAGAGCTTCTTCCCCAAAGCAGCCCAGGTCCCGGCATTCCCACGGCCTCCCGGGAGCACGGGGGGAGAGGCTGGGACTCGGGGGAGGTGGGGGAGGGGGTTGGCGAGCAGGGCAGGCTTCCTGGAACAGGTGCAGGAATGGCCAGCAGGCTGGGAAGGGAGGAAGCGGGAGGAGCAGCGACAGGAACACCTCCAGCCGGCCTGTCTCCTTCCAGCACGCTCACGGCTGCCCATCCAACGTCTCCGCCAGCCGGGGCAGTAGCAAGCGTGGCCCAGGGGACGGGCCAGGTGAGGGAGCCCACAGCCCCACGCCGGGCAGCTCCAAGAAGCCAAAGCAGGCGCCCTTCCTGCAGCCCTCGGAGGCCCAGGGTGCACAGGGCTCCCGGAGGAGAAAATCGCTGGATTCCAGACTTAATTGGCATTAAATGGGACATTCTAGGAGAGTAGGTTGATTTCCAAAGTGTCATTACACAAAACATCCACTGCAGCAGATGCGACCGTGTGAGCTAGCAGACGCTCGCTTGAACAGGAACAAGAGAGGGCAGAGCTCAGGCCACGGCCACCGAGAGCCCACAGCTCCCCCGTGGCGCCTCTGGACCCCGGGCTCTGTCTCCCTCCCACCTGAGCAGGGCTTGCCCATCTCCTCGCCACACCTCGAGAGGAGGAGGAAGCCCCAGCCACAGCCTCTCCCTCCTGTGCCACCGGGTGTGGACTCGGCCTGGGCGCCCCCAGGAGACCTGCCAGCTCCCCCCAGCCAGAGGGAGAACGGAGCGGGAGCAAGGGGGAGACATCGAAGCCCCGGGCCTGTGCACACTCAGTAGGTACTCAATTAATGTTGAACTGGTGCCTGCATTGAGCCCAGCCACAGCCATGATCAGTGACGGCCAGGCAGGAGGCCCGGGCTCCACAGGGCTCCTGGAGACCCAGCGAGGGCCAGGCACAGCCACGGCCTGTGAGCGCCAGCCGGCCGGTAGCTCTGGGGCCCCGCGGGAGCAAGCACTTCAGACCTGCAGGCCAGAGACCCAGCCGTCCCGCGGGGCCCCGCTCAGCGGGGCCTGGGCTCAAGGGGACCCTGGGCACAGGTGAACTCTGTGCTTGGGCCACCCTGTGCTCAGGGGACCCTGTGTTTAGGGGGACCCCATGCTCAGGGGAACCCGTGTTCAGAGGGACCCCATGCTCAAGGGACCCCATCTTTAAGGGGACCCAGTGCTCAGAGGACCCGTGTTTAGGGGGACCCCGTGCTCAGGGGACCCCGTGTTTAGGGGGACCCCATGCTCAGAGGACCTCGTGCTCAGGGGACCCCTGTTTAGGGAAGCCTGGGCTTGTTTATGCTCTGTGGTCGCCCATGTGAAATTCTCACGTCCTGTCTCCACCGCAGGCCTGCACTTTCACTTTGCTCCGGGCCCCGCAAATTCTGCGGCGGGTCCAGCTCCCGGCTCCCACACTGGCACGTTAGACCCCACCGTCCCCAGCCCCGCTCCGAGGCCGCCCCTCTGCGACATGGGTTTCTCGCCCACCCCAGGGACCGCTAGGGTGGCAAGAGAAACAGAGGCAAAGCTCTGTCGTCCTGGGGCGGACGGTGGCGGGTGTGGGGGACAGGAGAAAGAGGGGACAAGGCGGGACGGTGGCCCAGGCTCGGCCGCAGTCTCCAGCGCCTTCTCGTGTGGGCGCCCCGCCTCCCCTCCCTCCTGGCCGGTCTCCCCTCCCTCGGCCTGCCAGGAGGACTCGGCAAGACGCCCGTGGAAAAGAAGTGGCTGCACATTTTCCAAGATGTTTCAAACATTGTTTTGGCAACGCCGTGCCATGGCCCCAAGTCATCCTGACATAAAACAAGCCTGACCTGCGCGTCTTGGGCCCAGGCCTGTGCCGGGCGGCGGCCAGCTCCTACACCCCGGCCAGCCCGCCGCGGCTGCCATCCACTCACGGCCCTCCCAGCCGTCCCCTCCCGCTGCCGCACACCCAGGCAGGAGAGGCCGGCCTCCCGGTCAGATGGCCTCCTTTTAGGGCCAGATACACCCATGCATGCGTTGTCGCCGCAGTCACTACACAGTGGCGTCTGTCTGGGACGCCGTGCCCCCCCGGCTGCTGGTTGCACACGCTGCACAGACTGCACGGGCCACTAAGGGGCCCAGGTCAACTAGCGCAGACCCCTCAGGGTGCGGCGGGGGACCCGAGGCCCAGAGAGGGGGAGGGGCTTGCCAGGCTCTCGGAGTGTCCCGGCCTGGCCTCTGACCCGCGGGCTGTGCTAGCTGGGGAGGACAGCACGGCTGGTGGCCCCGTGGGGCGTGTGCTCGGGACGGCCCATGTCACCCCGCCTCATCTCCCTCCCCTCTGCGTCACGCCATGCAGGACATCAGCGTGTTGCCCCCACCATACAGAGAAACTGAGTCCAGTAGCTCGCCCTTCCCTGTCCCCCAACAACGCCGCCGGGACACCTTAAAGCAGCGTCCACCCACACGTCCGCAGCCCTGGCCGACACCTAGCTGCACCCGCAGGGGGACCTCAAGCCAGAACCACCCAGCACCGGCTGAGCCATCTCCAAGCTCCTGGCCCACAGGGACCGAGCACGATGGCGAACGATTTCTGCTGTTCTAAGCCACTGCGTTCTGGGTGTTTTGTTACGTAGCAATGGAGAACTACGACACGGTCCCTGTACTGCCCTCCTGGCCCTAGAGAAAGAAGGTGTAGATGGTCTCCACCCGGGACCCAACCTTGGGCATCCTTTCCCAGGCAGACCAATCAGGAGTGAGAGTGGGGGTCTCGCCGAGCTCTGAGACAGCGGGGACCCTCTGACAGAGAACGATGGGAACCAATGGAGACGGGGCACGTCAGTCCTTAGCACACGTCAGAGCAGCCTGGTCGGGAAACAGCTCCAGCTGGGGGAGGCGGAGGAGGGGCGCCCTGACCATAGGCCACGGGCGTCCCTCGTGGCCCCGCGCAGCCCACAGCACCCCTCATCCCCAGACACAGCAAGAGGGACAGGCAACGCAGTGCAGGTGGCCTGGCACATACAGCTCACACTGCCCACCTGCTGACGGCCACACCTGTCCAGAACGGGTCCGACCAATTCTCTAGGTAGCAGGGGTGGGGGTCTCAGACCCAGAGGAGCTGTTCTGCCCAGCTGAGGAGTTCCAGAACCTTCCTTCCCAGCTGTGGCAGCCTGCTCCCCAAGGAGAGCTGGAGGCAGAGCCATGTGTTTGGTGCCGATGCTTCCAGAAGGAGGCAGACAGCCCAGCCCACCTCGCCAGGTAACTAACTCATGTGGGGCGAGGCCTGCCGCCCTTGGTTTCCAGTCGGGCCCTAAAGGCCACGGGAGGCTTGCTCAGGCTGCTAAGGGGACACTGAGGCACAGAAGGGCAGAACCGCAAGAGCCAAGGCCTCCAGTGACACAGAGCAAGAGAGGGACATGATCACAACAGGTACCAAGAGGCAAGGCTCGTGTCACGAAAACCTGGAGGGCGTGAAGTTTCCCCCGTGTGGTCCAGGCGCCGAGCGAACTCAGCACATCCAAAGGAGAAAGAGCCGTAGGCAGGGGTGGTCCAGGCAGGCTTCCCGGAGGAGGGGGCAGGGTTAGGAGGGTCCCAGAGCATCCCCTGTTAGAGACATCCAGGGCCATTTGCAAAGACCTCTGGGGGGTCATTCGCCAGGGTCTCCCCTTGCCTGCAGCCACGCCCAGCGGGAGCCCGCGCCCCTCCCTCCTCTGCAGACTTCTCATCCGGTTTAACCACCACAGCCCCTGCCCGGCCCCAGGCCAGCGTCTCGGGCTCCGTGGCTGCCAGGGTGGTCTGCTGTGGGGAGGAGTGAGGCCTTCCAGGGGCTCCAGGGAGCATGTCCCACTGACCAGCCCATGGCCAGCGTCCCCGGCAGAGGGCCGGCCAGGGGGACACCAGCCTCTCCACCCGGGGTCAGGGCCCCAGACCAGGGCTCTGTGGCGGATACTCGGAGTGGCTGCCCCCAAATTCGGCAGCTCCAGCAAACGCCTAAAAGACCTGCCACTTTCCTGCCCCACCTTTTCCACAGGCTCCAGGAGGACAACACGCCCCTTCCGCCCTGGCCCCATCTTGCCCTTGAAGAGCTGAGGAAGACGACCCCGAGCCAGGTTTGGTCCCATCACTGCCAGACGCTGCACATGCGTGTCCTGTCTCACCCGGACCCCTGCCCCCAGCAGAGGGCAAAGCACAGGTTCAGAGGACGGGCACCCGCTGGGGACAGCTGGGGACATCCTCTGCCTGTCTGACCCTGCCTAGAGTGCTGACCCCACCCGGGCTGACGGAAAGTCCAGCGAAGAGAATCGGCCCGAGAACAGCGCGGCCCCCGCCAAGCCGGTGGGAGGGGGACAGGGCTCCCGGTAAGCGGGGAGCCAGCGGCTACTTTCCACGGAAAAAATGTCCTCAGGCACCCCCAGGGGCCAGGAGGCCCCAACCATGACTCAAGGCTCTGCTGCTGCTGCTGCTGCTGCTGCTAAGTCACTCCCAGGCCACACGGCCACCCGGCCCTGCCCCACCCCCCGCCTAGGCCCTAGGCACAGCTGGGCCCCACTGGGGGCCATGGGGCCCACCCTGCACAGGCTCGGCTGCAAGCGTGGACCTGGCCGCCCACATGCAGAACGGGAAGGAGACCTTCGGGTGGTTTCCAGTAGGGCCCTAAAGGCCACAGGAGGCTTGCCCAGAGGACAGCCGAGAGGATGGGCGGCAGGTCCTTGGCCCACTAGACTGAGCCCCTGAGACAGGGCCTGGGCGTGGCACCAGTCGGCTGCCACAAGACGGGCTGATTCAAGTCCCAGCCCCACCAGCAGGTGCCTGCCCATCTGTGCCGTGTAGTGGCTCACCTTGTGGATCTTATCTCAAGACACGTTGCAGAGACTCGACGTGGAGATGACAGGAGGCTGGGCCACCCGACCAGACCCCGCCTGTGACACCCTCAGCACATTCGTGTCCCATGTGGCTGGTGCCCGTCCTGTCCTGGGGTCCTCTGGCTCCGGAGGCAGGCGGTGTCTGGACCACAGGAGAGGCGGCGGCCCCTACCCGGAGGCCTGGGCTCTGCCGGGCGGCGGCAGTGTCTCTGGGAGGCCCCGGAATCTGGGTGGGGGTGGGGCAGCGTCCTCAGCTTTACGTGGAGCCCCACCGCAGCTCCCGCCGCCCCGGAGCGGGCAGGACCCTGCTCAGAATCGCCCAAGGCAGGAGGGACGGAGGTTGTCCCCACTGCTGCCCAGGGCCACGGTGGCTAAGAGCTGGGGACATAGGGAGGGATGTAGCTGCCCAGCCCCACGCTGTGGGACACCATGAGTGACACAGACCCCGGCACCACACTCCAGGAAATCTGTGGCAAGAGCTGGAGCTCGGTCAGCCGAAAGCAGGGAACCCTGAGGGCCAGGCCACGGCACCCCCGCCAGGCCCAGGCTGGAGGGGAAGCAGAGAGGCTCCGAAAAGGCCAGGCCACTCTGAAAAGGCCGGGCCTTCCTCTCCCCGGAGCCGGTGGGGTCAGGGTCGGGTGGTGGGAGCCGAGCATGTCAGGAGGCGTCGGAAGAGCTCATACCCTCCCTCTCTCCGAGACGGCCTGGCTAGGCCAAAGCGAGGGACCCCCACGTCCCCTCCACGTTCCCCCTCTGGAGCAGGCCCCCGGCCATCAGCTGTTGGGCCTGAGCTGGGGCCGGGGCGGCCTGGGCCATGTTTCGTGTGTGTGTCACCACACCATCCCAGAGCCCCATAGTTTCCCACTGACGTCACCAGCGTGGCTTGGATCTGAAGTGGCTGCAAAACCCTCAGAGGCATAATTGCAGTTGTCTGTGCAAAGTGAAATCAGATGGTTTTTCCAAACCTTCCCCAGCCCCTGTCTCCTCCCCCGCTCCTTCTCTCTTTTTTTTTTATTATGTTCCTTGGACCACGTCCAGATGTTTCCTGCAACAACAACCCTCCAAAAATTCACAAAAAGAGGAGAGCGCGCAGCTTCCTGCCTGCTGGGCTGGAAGCGGCAACGTGGCAGGGTGGGGGCGGCCACGTCTGCAGGCCGGGCAGCGGCAGGCTCCAGGCGGGTCCGGGTCCCCTGCCCGTCGCCTCTGGCTCTGGACACCACGAGGACCTAGCCACGGGGCCACAGGGCCACAGGGCGTTAGGGACAGCCCCTCCCTGCCTGCTGAGGCCCCGGCCCCGCTGTGGGCCGAGCGGAGGCCGAGGCCGGGAAGGAGTGGGGCAGCATGGGACAGGCCAGGCTTTGGGCTCGGGCTGGCCGGGACGCCACTCCCAGCTGCTCTGCTCACACGTGTGGCCCTGGGGAGCCACGTCTCCACACGGAGCCACGTTTGCACGGTGACGGGGTGTTTGTTGAGAGCTTTAATTAAGAGCAGCCTCCACTGAGTGCCGGAGCACCTCACCTGGGCCAACACACCTGGAGGCAGGCGCGCTGTCTGTGCACGAGAGCCGACCGGGCAGGGCGCTGGTGGGCGGAGGGCCACCTGAGGCTGCAAGGAGGGCCGGGCTGCCCAGGCACAGGCAGGGAAGGGTATCCAGGCAGGGGAGGCAGCTCAGCTCAGGCTGGGCACCTCCAGGAGTGCTGGGCATGAGCGTCTCCAGAGGGGCTCAAGGTGGGGCCAAAGCCTCGGAGAGGGAGCCCCGTGGGTCTCTCCTGAGCTACGGGACCGAGACCAGATGCTGTCTCCCAGCCCCACTCAGCCCCACCCAGCCCAGCGCAAAGCTACCCCGGCAAGCCGCCCTGCAGAGACTCATGTCCAGGGTCCACCAGGCTGCTCCCCTCCATCCTGTCTGCCCCCTGTGCTCGGAGGGTTCAGAGCCGCGGGGCAGCGAGGGGCCAGCCCACGCCCCGGCCTCCATCCGCAGGTCCCCCCAGAGAGGCTCCCCAGCCTGGACCACCCCTAGGTGCCGGGTAAAGTCCTAGTGGGCAGAGCTGGGAGGTGGGTGGAGCCGGAATGTGGACAGGTGGGGAGAGGTGTGCAAGACCGGCCGACTCCCCAGCAAAGTGTGAAGAAGGGTTGGAAGTTGCCACGCAGGGGTCCTGGGACCCAGGCCTCCTCTGCGGTTGCTGGGGAAACCGGACGGGGAAGTCCGCGGTCGGCCCTGTCTCCCACCTCCCCTCACGCCTTCAGGACCCGTCAACAAAACACCAAGGCCACAGCTCAGGGACCCCGAGACCACCCTCCAGCTCAGGGGTGTGCTGGAAGGACTCGCAGAGCTCTGCAAAGCAGAGACGCCGGGGACCAGGGCTCAGCACGGTGAGAGGACGCGTCTCCGGCCAGCGGGGGCAGGTGCAGGGGCAGAGTCCAGGGTAGTCCAGGCTCAAGATCCCCGCTGTGCCCTCCTGGCAGACTCACCTGCACAGTGCTCCATTCCCCCCAAATCCATGTGCACCAACCAGGGGAGCCCGTCTGAGCCCAGGGTCTGTCCCGTAGATACGCCTGACTGCCCCCACGAGGTCCAGTTGACACAGCCTGCCCAAGGCCCCCAACATCAGTAGCAAGGACTGCTGGCCTGGCCCGAGACTCCCAACAAGCACAGACGCTCTTGCCAGACAGGACCCTCCAAGTGGGGAGAGGTCAGAGGTCACCTCCCAGGAGATGGGCCAGGCCAGACTTTTCTTTCCAAGGCGCAGGGTGTGGACAGCCCAGCCCAGGGGAGTTGAGCCTTTCCAACAGCACGACCACAACCCGCCATGCCGTGTCGGGAGGCAGCCAGCAGCATGAGCCCCAGCTCGGGCAGGAGGTGGAGAAGCCACAGGCAAAATCACGACATAGCAGGAGCACAGCACGGCACGGAGGGAGCACAGCACAGCATGGAGGGAGCATGGCATAGCGGGAGCATAGCACGGCACGGAGGGAGCATGGCACAGTGGGAGCACGTGGGAGCTACATTCTGAACATGAGGGGATGGAGGCGGGAAGAGGGGTCGTGCTGTGCCCTCGGTCACAGAGCTGGCCTGCCATGGAGCCCAAGCCCAAGCTCCCCTAGCTCACTGCTTCCACCCACTGGCTCAAACCTCACCCTGAGGGCCCTAGAGCTGGGGGTGGGCCGGCACCGTCTCCTGGGGAGTATCAGCACTTCTTCCTTTAGCCTAAGAGTTCGGGCTTTGAGGGCAAGCCTCCCCGGCAGTGCCCCGTGCTGGCCCTGCTCAAACCCTCCTGGGACCTCCAAGAGGAGCGAGCTGGGACCACCACAGTCCTGGAGTGTGCGGCCGGCGTGCTAACAGGGGAAGACAGTGCTCAGCCCGGTGGTGGAAGCCCTGCCGCGGTCCCCGGCAGCAGAGGAGGGAGAGCTTGGGCGGGGAGGGGCGGAGGGGGGCCCTGTGGCCCCTCCAGGTCACATGGAGCCACAGAACGTGGTCTCGGAACAGCCGCCTCTTTCACTGGAGGGAGAGCAGAGCCCCAGGAGAGCAGAAGGGACACACCTGTGGTCACACTGAGCTTGTCACAGGCCCGGCCACCCCCACACTTGGTCTGTCCAGAGATGCCAGAGCTCTGCGCCCACAGGGAGGGGGACTGGGAGGTCTTACCTGGCAAGAGCGTCTGTGTTTGTCTGGGGGTCCTGGGCCACGCCAGCGGTCCTCGCCGACAATGTGCTTTACGGGGGCCTTGGTCATCTGTCCAGAGATGTCCCCAGTGTGGGTTTCTTCTTTGGATTCTTTGCAGAAACGTTTTGGAAGATTCGTGTCTAAGGGTTTTTGTGAAAACAGCAGCTTTCCAGGCTGGTCACGGGCAGCGCCCGAGCGGGCAGTCCTCACCTGGCCCCACGGCAGGGAGAGATTGCAGTCGAGGAAGGCGACCCCCCCCCCCCGCAGAAGCCGGGGGCCATGCCTGGTTGCAGGCAGGTTTCAGGGATCCCCACGGGCACTGCCTCCCTGTAGCACACAGGCGGGGTCCTGGACAGTCACAGACACACGCACAGTGGCCTGCACAGCCTCGGTGACCTCAGAAAGTCCTTACAAAACAGTTGGGCCGGGTGACACAGTCCAGTGGCCCCCCGTGGGCAGGGAGCAGGCACCCCCACCGGCCCCGACGTCCAGAAGGGAAGGCCACCATCCTCCTCATCAGCTCGGCGGGGAACTGGGTCCCCGGGGAGTCTCGAGGGCTGCCACGTACGGGAGCAGAGGCCAGCGCAAGTGACTGCCCTGCCCGGCACCGGGGGTCCCCAGCCCAGTCCCGGCCCCGACAGAGATCGTCCAGCAGGCTCTGCCCGCCCTGTTCCTGCGCCCCGCGGTGCGGGCGTAGAGCGCTGGCAGCTGCCTCTGCCGTGGCGGCCGTGAGCTGCAGGACCTCCAGACGGCGTTTCCGCTGCAAGGTTTCCGCTAGCCCAGGGGGCAGAAATAAGATGACGTCAACGGTGGTTCTTAAGGGGCACCTGGTGGGAGGTCGGCAAAGGCCCTTTCTCTCCTCAGACACACCTGGGTCTCCGTGGGCCCTCCGCGGGCCTCCAGGAAATCGGAAGGTTTGCTTTTCCCTATTTTGCGCCTGAAGAGCTCCTATTCATCCTTCAGCGGCCAGCTCCAGTGCCACCTCCTCTGGGAAGCCTCCCAGCCTCCTGCCCCTGGGTTGCCACTCCTCTGTGTTCCCCTCTCTGTCCTCCTGGCACAGATCAGCCCACATGTGCTGCCTGCAAACAGCCCTGTGAGAACATTCTAGACCTGTACCATCCACTACGCTGGCCACCTGCCACGTGTGCTTTGCGAGGGCTTGAGATTTGGGCCTTCGCAGACCAAGACGTAAAATCCACACCGAATCTCAAAGACCTGCTACCGAAACGTGAACGTAAAATATCTCATTTACATGAATAGTTGTTGTATTGATTGCAGGTGGAAATTATAAGATGATTTATTACATTGGGTTCAATAAAATATTAAATTTATTTCACCTGGCTTCATTGTGGCTACTAGAAGATATTTAATTATGCGCCATAATATTTAATTATGCACATCGGATTCCTGTTGAATAGATGCTCCCTCTGCTCTCCCAGGGCCAAGCACGGGCCCCGGCCAGGCGGCTTCCAGGCAGTGCTTGCTATTCAGTGAATAAATGTGTGGATGTGTGGATGGGTAGGTGGATGGACCCATGTCTGGGAGCCGACTAGCCCCCCTGCCCGTGCTGTCGGGACTGGCGCCTGTCTCCCCATGCCCTCCCAGCGCTCAGCTCCTCCCACACCTCGATGCCCCAAGTGCTCAGCTGGGACCAGAGGCGGGACCCAGATGCAGGCCACCACACCCGCCAGACCGGACACCTGCACAGGCCCCAGGCACCTGTCCCCACCGCTCCCCTTGCCCCCAGGGGACTTCCTCCCGAGCTGCCTGCAGGCGCTGGAACAGCCGGGGAGTGCCACACCGGGGTCCAAGGTGGTCAAGACTCATAGCCACTTACACAGGACAGGGTCTGCCACGGAGGGACTCCCACAGGACCTGCCCCGGACCCGCTGGGGCGGATGCCCTGAGCCCCCCACTTCCATGACAGCAGGTGGGGAGACGGGCCAGGGGGAAAGGAGGACCCTTCAGCTCAGAGGACAACAGGGAAGCCCAGCCCAGGTGTGGGGACACAGCGCACCCAGCCAAGGGCTGGGCCAGTGTGAGCGGGTGGGCCGGGAGGCGGTTGCCAGGGAGACGGCAGGGCTTAGCCAATCAGCAGGGCCCCCGGCTGGGCCGCTGGGTGCGCTGGGCGGGGTGACGCTGCCCTCTGGCGGTGGACCGAGGGTGCTGACCGTCGCGGGACGGGCCTGGCCATGGGTCCCCACTCTAGGTACTTCACGGACACCCCGCAGGGCCGAGGTGCACACAGCCCACCTGGGCCTCTCTGGGGAAAGACCGAACATCTGAAGTCACCACGGGCGAGTGTCATGACCACCCTGTCCTGCAGGGAAGTGGCCTTCGCCGTCGTCACCCCGGCATTGCCCCCCACGCCGGGAAGCAAAGCTGTCTGCAGGGAGTAGAAAGAGTTGGTGAATGCCTCTCTCCCTGAGCTGACTTACAGGGGTCCGTGCACGGAGGGGTCCTGCAGCCCTCCCTGCCCGCTCCGGGCTGGCCCTGCTTCCGCCTGGGGCACTCGATCCACGTGGCACCGTTCCTAACTCACTTCTTATATTTTTTTGTAAATGACTTGCTTTTCTCTAATTAATCTTGTTTGTGACTTAAATCTCATTTGTAGTTGAAGTGACTTGTCGGCTGCCCCGGAGTTCCCTGGGTTTGTGTGACACTGACTGGCCGATCCCAGGCCCCTTCTCTGCGAGTCATCCACACCCAGGAGCCCCCCGCAACCTCACAGCCCCCCATCTGTCTGCACGGTCCTCGCTGCTCCGCTGACCCCCGACCCCGCAGCCCAGGTGAGCCCCGCCCCCACCCGTGCTTCCGGCCCTGGGATCTCCTGCTCCACGAAGCGCACCCCCAACACGCCCACCTCGGGTGCCTGGTCCGAGCAGTCTGGTCCCTGACGGACCCCCACGTCTGTCACGGATCCCATGCACACGCCCACCCCCAGTGCCCCGGGAGCCCAGAGGAACGCCCTTGCTGGACAAGGGAGGAGGCTGCAGAGCCGGGCCGGGAAGGTGTCCCGCTCCTGGCTGAGCACAGCCACGCCCGCCCAGCGCCAGGGCAGCGGCCAACGCAGGCCTCAGCCCAGCACCAGGAGCGAGGCGCTAGGACCCATTTCACAGATGCACACACAGAGGCTCGCTGGGCGAGTGAGGGGGGAGCCGAGGCGCATGACCCCAGAGCTCACGAGAGCGTCCCCAGGGCCTGGGCAGAGGAGGCCCAGGACGGGGACCCAGGGCGGCACCAGCAGGGCCCTCATCCCCCATCCACGGCCGCCACCGAGACGCCTGCCACAGAAGGCCCCCGGGGCCCCTTCCTGCTGCTCTGCTGCCCACCCCCTCCAACCCCAGACAGATGAGAGATCTGCCCACAGGCCCGCCTCTCCACCAGGAAAGCGCCATTCTCCAGTGCCCCGGTCCCGGCCCCTCTGACCCAGCGCCTGCTGACCCAGACCTGGGGGAGTTTCATAAGAGAGCGTGTGTCCCAGCCACAGAGGGACCATGGCACCTGCAGCCCATGGTGTGTTCAGGGGCGCTGGGCCTGGAAGCCAGGCCGTGGTCCCCAGGGCGGGCACCCTGTTAGCCCGGCCCGGCTTCCACCTCCCCTCGCCCCGAGCACACAGGCAGCTCCCACGCTGGCAGAGCCCGGGGTGCTCGGACTGAAATACAAACGCAGAACTATGGACAGGAGCAGGCCCACACCCAGACAGGGGCCACAGCTGGGGAAACTGAGGCTCGGCACAAGCAATGGTGACCGCCAGCCAAGCAGGGCCAGTGCCCAGGAGCCCTGCCCTCACCCCCTTAGCCAGGAGGAGCCCAAGCCGCTCCCTGCCCCCACCCATCAGGGCCCCCCTCCCTCCTGTCACAGGGCCGACTTCCCGCCCTTTCTCCCTGGGTGTGCTAATCCAGGCTCCCCACGCTCCCAATGCCCCAGGTGAGGGCGGGCTCCTGGGCACTGGTCTTGCTGAGCTTGTGGTCACTGTTGCTCCTGCCCCAGCCTCAGTTTCCCCAGGCGTGACAGCTGTGGGAGAACAGGCCTGTAGTGAGAAATGAGCACCCGTCCGGGAGGGAGGACGCACAGCTCTGTCTGAGTGGCTGCAGCCCTAGCATGTGCCCAGAGCAGGAGGGCCCAGCAGGAGGCTTCCCAGCGGCACCTGCTCCCTGGGCACGGCGGAGAAGGGCAGGGGTGCTCCAGGGCCACCCGCGTCCCTCCAGTCGCTAGGGAGAGCCCTCTCTGATCACCCTGCAGGAATGAGGCCAGCGCTGGGCTGCAGGGAGAACTTCCCAGAGAATCTGGAGCCCAGAGCTGAGTTCTGACACCGTCTGTGGGCTGTGGGCCCCGTCCCTCTCCAGGCCTCAGTTTCCTCTTCTGTGGACCTGAGGCTGTCGCCCCTGCCCGGGCACGAGCCAGGCAGAATGGAAGGGGCACGAGGCAGCATCGGGAGAGAGTGTCGGGGCCGCCCTGCCTCCTGCGCAGTGTGCAGCAGACGCCGCCCGGCTGGGGGCTCGGCCCTGCTCACGTGGACCCCTCCTCGCCCAGCCCCGGCTGGTCCCACGGCCACCCGCGGGTGACAGCCACTGTGGAAGCAGCTCCTGTCTCCCTCCACGCCAGGGCAGGGGCCTCAAGTCGCTCAGACCCAGGGGAGGAAGGAGGAAGGGATGAGGGGGAGAGAGCAGGGGATCTGCATCGAAGGCCACCCAACCCCAGACCCCAGCTCTGTCCTCATTCCCCGTCTCCCGCCCTCCGTGTCTCTCCCTCATCTGACCACGGATATTAACAAAGAGCTCTGTCCTCCCTCCAACAGCTGGGACATCTCCCAGGGGGGCCTCCACAAACGGGCTGGTTTCTGCAAGTGACCAGGCAATGGTTAGTGTCACATGTATATATATACACACACACATGTATACACACACATATACATATACACATATATACATACATACACATGTACATAGATACATATACACATATACACACGTGTGCATATACATATATGCACATCTACACATGCATCTACACATATACATGCATAAATATACATGCATATATGCATATACATATACACATATACATATGCACACATACATATACAGACACACATATACATACACACATACACATGTATACATATACACATAAACACATACATGTACACATGTACACACATACATATACACATGTACACACATATACATGTGCACAAATGTATGCACATACATATACATGCATACATATATAAACATACATGCACACGCACACATACACACATATACACACATACATATATAAACATCTATACATATACATGCACACACACATATAAACACATACATACACATGCACACACACATACACACATACATATATAAGTGCATATACATACACATGCACACACATACATACACATATACACATGCTCTTTAATTTTTTATATAAGCTTCTTTTAAAGTTCTAGGATAGTTTTAGGCATCCCGAAAGGCTGTGAAGACGGAAAGTGTGTCCCCCCCCCCCCCCCCCCCCCCGTGCTCCCTGGCGCCACGTCTCACGTGAGGACGGCACCTTTGTTCTGACTCGTGCACCAGCAGCAATGCGTCGTTATCCACGTCCACACGTGACGTCCGGTCGCCACACCTCTGGCTTGACCCTTCCCCAGCCTTCCCTCATTTCTGGTGGTGGCGGCAGTTTCGGGAGTTCCACGGGACGCCCCCGCTGCGGCCCGTCTGCGGCCTTCCTCGTGGCTGGCGGCGCAGGGCGCGGGTTCCCAAGGGGAAGGCGCAGAGGCCGTGAGCCTCCCCATCACAGCAGTCGAGGGCACACGCTACCGCGGGGCCCACCCCAAGGGCGCGGCCATCCCCGGCCGGGGTGCTGGGGCTCCGTGGGGTGACCCTTTGCCCTCTGTGCCTGCTGTCCGTGGGAAGCCACTCTGCTCGGCGGGCAGGGGGACTAGCGCCTGCCTCCTGCAGGGACAAGCGTCTGCGTGGACCGAATGGGATCTGCCGCGAGGGGTGTCCACTCTCCACCGTTCGTGTGTTTATTCAATCATTGATTTGCATGACCACGGGCTCACAGGTATTTGTTCTATACTTTGAGTTATAATCCGATACCGTGTTATTTATTTTGTTGCAGCTCATGCTGTTCCCGCTTTGGCCATCGGCAACGCTTTGGTGGCCCCGTGTCCCTCCGACTTCACCACGTCCTATGTTTTGCCTGCTATTTTCCCCTTGCTCTTACATCCCAGCCACGAGGGACGCTGCAGGCTCATCCCAGCTGTTCCCCGGCCCGGCGTACGGCTCGGCAATTTCTCCCGGGAGCGCTGGTCCATTTCCCGGGAAATGGCGCGAGGAACCGGGACCTGGGTGCTGGGCGTGCGTCGCTGCCCGGAGGGTTTCGATATTTCTCGTCTTCTTCAGCAGACAGAGCAGGAAAATTACCTGCACCCTACCCTGTGTGTGTGCACACATCCACACGTACCTCCACACGCAACCGCCTGCAGGAGCTAAGCGCGCGCGCATGCCGGCGTCTCCCGCTCCGCCACTGCGGGGCCGTCCCGGGCTCCTCGCCTTGCGTGCGCGTCTGCAGCTCCCGCCCCGGCAGGGACGAGCCCCACGGCCACGAAGAACGCCCTCGGGTTGCCCTCCCTGCTCACTGGCTCCAATCCAGCGTACGTGCAAGGCGGTGTGGATTGTCGGCCTGCGCCGGGAGCGGCTTGACCCCGGGAGCGCAGCACCCACGCTCGGTCCCTGTGCCTTCATCCCGCAGCCTCGCTCGTTTCCAAAGCTCCCGGGGGCCCTTCTCCACCCTCCGTGAGGTCATTGCACACGTTCGTGCCGTCACAGTCTGCACCCCTCCTGGGACTCCCCGAACGCCCGAGTAATTCCAGAACGTGCACACGATAAGGCTCGCCCCTTGTGCTGCCACGTTCTGCGTGTTTGCTGAGTGCGGTGACAAGCACCCCGCTCCGTACGGCACGGGACGGGTGCACGGCCCTGCAGGTCCTCACCTGCCTGGCCTCCCCGCTCTGCTCAGCAGCTCCCAGGCTCTCCCTGTTCCGGAACGTCGCACAAGTGGACCAGAGTGTGCGGCCTTTGTCTTCCTTGAGCCTCTTTCACCTGGTGATGAGCACTTACGAGCCACCCCATCCTTTCCTGGCTGGACAGTACGTTCCTTTGATCGCTGGAGGCCGTCCCCGCACGGAGTCCTGCCGAGGGCGTGCTGGCCACTTCTAGCTTGGGCGATGGTGCCTAAGTCGCTACACACGTTCACGGGCAGGTTTGGGGAGGGACATACGTTTACAAACCAGTGGGGTTCAAGCCTTAGAGCGCGATTGCTAGACTATACTTAGCTTTGAAAACAAGTGCCACCTGCCTCCCAGACGGCTGCGGCATCTTCGAGGGGAGGTGGAAGTGCTGGCGGAAGCCCCTGCCGCAGAGGCAGCTCTCCTTCCCGAGACCGCAAACGGCCCTGGGGGTCTAGAGAGTCTGTCTCTGCCCGGCTGCCCCACCCTCAGCACCAGTGATGCCCAGTTGTGCCCGTGGGGGCCAGCCGGGGCTCCGTCTCAGGCATCCCAGCTTGAGCAGTGTGGCCAGCAGAACCACACTTCCCCCTACCCAGCCTTCACCAGACGTCAGGCTGCGGTGACCTGCCTGCGTGTCCCCTCCCCGATGGCCACGAGGTCCTCCAAGGCAGGCACTGGGCCAGCTGCTGTCCAGAGACCCCGCAGTCTCCTCCTCTCCAGCTGCATTTCTCACCTGGGCAACGGGCTCACCCTCTGCGGGGAGATGGTCACTCCCTGCCCGTTGCTGAGAGCTCAGCCAGGGCGACGTCCCTGAGCCTTCGCCACACGAGGCTCAGTCCTCGCCCACCGGCAGAGGGACACTGAGGCTGGTGGGAGGAGAGTGTTTCCGCCCACAGTTCTCCAGCCGGGCTTGGGCCCCAGGCCTGGCTTCTCGAATAGCATGTTGGGGGGGGGGGCCACGGGGCACCACTGCCCCCCAGATGAACTGGGCCAGGAGGTGTCCGCAGCTCCCAGAGTGAGGATGGTGGCAGCACAAGGGCTCTGCTCCAGCCAGCTGCCCCGGAGGACGGAGTCAGTTCCACCCCTGGGGTGCCTGGGGTTTCAGCCTGCCATGACTTCCTGCCCTAGTGGGGGGGAGAAGAGGCCCTCAGGGCAGGGCCCAGCCTGACAGTGCTGTCGGATGGATGGATGCATGCATGCATGGATGGATGGAAGGAGGGAAGGAAGGAGGGAGGGCAAGAGGGAAGGGAAGGAGGGAAGGGAGGGAGGAAGATGGATGAGGGATGGGTGGGTGGATGGAAGGAGAGACGGATGGATGAATGGAGGGAGGAAGGAACAACTAAGCCCCCATCCAAGCTTTCCAAACACCCCCACGTGACCCCCAGGGCAGCTCCGACCTGCCCCTGGACCTTGAGGGCCCCGCCTTCAAGCGCACCTTCAAGCGCACCATGGTGCCCGCTCTTCCCGGGCCCCTCCCCAGTGTGCATGAGCCAGGATGCCACCTCCCGGACCCCAGGTCCTGGAACCTGGGCCCACAGCCCTGGCCTTCTCCAGAGGCGGATCCCCGGGCCGAATCTCCACGGGTTCTGGCCCCGCAGCCCCGGCCCAGGGCGCAAATGTGAGAGTCCGGCCTGCCTTCTCCAGCAGCACCCCTGCCTTAGAGCCTCTGCACACCAGGGCAGGAGGGGGCGGCTGGAGAGCACTTTCTAGATGGCCTTTGTCCCAACAGCCCTGGGCAGTGGGGTTCTGTCCTCATGGCAGAGATGGGGAAACTGAGGCCCAGAGCAGACAAGACGCCCCCCCCCCAGGCTGAGCCCACCTGGCACACAGTAGGTCTGTACCCAGCTCTGCACACAGTCGACTCCCGGCAGCTCAGTAGGTAAAACCCCGGCAATGCCGGCTCCTGCCCAGCCCGCTGGTCCGATCTCGGGGCGCCCAGGTGCGGGACTCAGCAAAGCTCCGGGATTCGCCCTGCAGGGATTGGCCCGGCAGGAGCCCCTGGCAGACCCGGGCCTGAAGGAGCCAGCTTCCTCCCAGCGCCTCCAGCAGGGGGCAGTGTCGCCTAGTACCTTGGACGGCGCCTGGGCCCAGCGCACCCTGAGACCGAGGCCTGTAAGCCCATCCATCACGGGCAAGGGGCGGGCCAGTGTGGGCAAACGTCCTCCCGGGCTGTGCCCCACGCAGAGCAACTTCCTCGGGGCTCTCTGGGCATCTGTGTGGAAAACTCTAGATTAAATGGTCCATCCACTCCAACACTGAGTCCAAGAGCCCACCATCCTGGGGATAGATGGGACCACTCGGGTACCCAGGGGCCTTGGGCCCAAAATCACAGGGCCCCTTCCCCGACGCCCTGTATGCTCTGGCCCCTCCTGCCTGAGGTCCCCAAGACTTCCCTGACCCCTCTCGTCACTCTGGGGTGCTGCTGTCCTCCGGCACAACAATGGTCCTCTGTCCCTAGTGTCCACTGGCAGCACCAGGGCCTCTCTGGGGGACCCTCCCCACATGTGGCCTTTCTTCCATCATGCTGCTGCCTGGTGGCAGGGACAGCCCTTCCCTGTCCTGCTCCCGGGGCCCAGCACAGGGCCTGGTGGACAGTGGGTGCTCAGAGACACCCCATCCACGACGTGCAGCCCTTCCCCCACCCTCGCTTCTCAGGTTACATCCCCCAAGCCCACCCTGGCTCGGGCTGTCACCGCCTGATTGCGCTGGTGATAAACTTATCAAGCCCAGCATCTCTGGTCCAGAGGGACCGCCCAGGGCAGGGGTCGCCATGGCAACCAGAGGCAGCAGGGGAGGCCCAGGCCAGGTTGCCGGGCAATGTAGGCGGTCACCAGGGCCTCTGCTCTGCAGTGGGGGTGGGAGCGCTGGGTGGTGCTCAGGTCCCTTGCGGGCCACCAGTCCCCTCACGCCACGCCCACCCCAGGAGGTCCTGCAGGGCCCTGCCCCACTGCCCACGGGGTCACTGAAACCAGCACCAAGTCTGTCCTGCACATCCAGCGTTCACTTTGTGCCCGCGCCCTGTCTGTGGCCTCCCTGCAGGCCCCTCACTCATCCCAAGGGCAAAGGCCCACGGAGGTTGTGCCCAGCATGCGGGGCAGGAGAAGACAACCAAGGACAAGACCAGCGTCCACCAGTGGCCTCACACAGCGGTGCCCTGGGATGCAGGGACATACAAACAGGACTAAGGCCCCACATGGGGGGGGCAGCACCCCAGCTGCCCAGGCCCCGAGGGCTGACCCCCTTACAGACCAAGGAAGGGGCCCACGTGGCTCGCAGGTGCAAGATTTTATCACAGACACCAGAGTGGGCGGGGCCGGACAAGGCCAGGTCCGCAGGGGGCCGTGCTGGTGCAGAGGAACAGGCGGGCGCCTCATTCCCAGGAGGCCACCCCCACTCCCAGGCCCCACGGGTGAAGCTGCGCCCTGGCCGGGGGAGGGCGTGCTGCCCGACGAGGTCCTCGGCGGCCCCAGCAAGGGCTGGCCGCGTCTCCTAAGCAGACAGCAGATTGTGTCTGTCTTCTGCGTCCCCCTGGAACCCACCACTTAGCCACAGCTGGGGGCCCAGGGGACGGCCCAGAGCTTCAGGGTGCAGCTGCCCCTCAGCACACTCCAGTGAGTGGGAGAATGTCGCTGCGGGGTCCCGGCTGCACCGCGGGGGCTGGCTCGGCCTGGCCCCGCTGCTGTCAGTGCTTCTGGAGCTGTGTGCAGGCGTGTGTGAGTTCATATTGTGCATGTGTGAGTGTGTGTGAGTTCAGGTTGTGCATATGTGAGCATGTGCAGGTGTGTATGAGTTCAGGTTGTGTATGTGTGAGCATATGTGGGTATCTGAACACATGTGAGTCTGTGGTGCACGAGTGGGTTTGTGCATGTGTGCGAATGTGTGAGCATGTGCACATGAACATGCAAACGCAATGTGTGTTAGGGTGCACATGAGCATGTTTGTGCACGTGTGTGTGCGTGCGCATGCTCATGGGGGGTGACGTGAGGAGGCCCTGCCCTTAAGGTGGCTGGCCTAAGTTTCATCCCACCAGCCACCTGACACGGGACTCAGCCACACTACCCTCTGTCCTCCACCACGGGGCAGGCCCAGGCCCAGGCCGGTCTTCAGAGCGCCTGGTGCCCCCCAGGAGGGTCCCTGGCTGGACGGGGGAGGTTCAGCGGGTTCGGGACAGCAGCAGACTGCAGTCAGGGGCAGCACGGCCCCAGACAGCATGGAGACTGAGGGACAGTCACAGGAGAGGGTGTGGACAGAGCCATCAGTCTATTAACTGGGGAGTTAGGTGGCATCACCCGTGTGCACCTCCTGCCCACTTGGGCCAGCAGGGCTGCAGAGCCCGGCGTGGGCAGCCTGGGGTGGAGCCGGTGGTCACACGTGGGCTTCGCAAGTGCCCACACGCGGGTGCCCTGGGAGGCTGGGGGAGGCCCTCTCCGGAGGCCCCTGGGTGGGTCCCAGCGCCCAGGCCTCCTGGGGCAGCTGGGGGGCGCACAGACAGGGGACGGAAACTTTCGGAGCGTGGTCCCGGATGGGCACTAGGGTCTCACTGCTCGGGGCCGGCCAGGGGGCTGGGGGTGGCAGCGGCCGCAGGCCCTCCCGCTCCAAACAGGAAGAGCCCACACGAACAAACAAGAACTGAATGGCGATGTATTTTTAAACGCTCATATTTTGCTTCTCCTCTCACGTTTTCCTCGCGGTTTCTTCTCCACAACGCTACCGCCACTGCTCGGCGGGCCCGGGCGCGGCCGCGGCGTCTCAGAGAGCAATCGCGTGGGGAGGTGACTTCACAGTCAGTCTTGGGCAGGCGGCCGTGGCTGCCCAGAGCAGAGCGAGGTTGCAGAGTCACTCGACGGGGGAAGGAAACCCCCGGCAGCCTCAGGCTGCCCCCCCACCCCGGGCAGCGGCCCCTCCTGGCGCCTCCGAGGCCCGGACCCCTAGAAGCAGAAACAAAACACGCCCCAGCCCTCCCCCCGCCATGTCCAAGTATACATGAGGGATAAAATTACATTTGTACAAAAATAGATTTTTTTTTTTTTTTTACCTTTCCCGATGCTTTAGACATTTTCTCTTATCTCTACTCTTCGCAGATCTGTCCACCTCTCTAGGTATTACCTACGCGTCCCAGCTAAGGCATCGCTAAAGAGCGGGAACGGCGAAAGCTGTCTGCTCCAAAGCATCTGAAAATAGATGCGTCTCCTTGCCTGGAGAGAGTCGCTCGAACCCGGTTTCACCCAAGGAGGGTCCTTACGCACTTGCTTACACGAAGCAAATTTACAGGAAAACAAGGGGACAGTCTCGATTAAAAATAAACACAAAACACGGGTGACCACTTTGCATCGCCTGCATGTGGCTGGCGTGCGGCGCTCCCCACACGCGCCTCTCTGTACAGCACATACGTGTTCACACAACACACCTGCGTGGACGGGGCCCCAATTCTGTGATGGGGACAACATCAGCCCATTACCCACTGGCTGCACGTTCCAGCCGGGCCCTGCGGGGGCCCCGGGGCCATCTCCGGCACTCTGCCCACTGGGCCACCAGCCCGAACCCTCGGGGGACGTCATGGCTTGGAAAACGGAGGGCATGGGGCCGTCTTCCCCCAGAGACCGCGTGCCTCCAGGGCGAGGGGGGGGCGACTAACACAGGCCCCCCCACCGGGGCGGAATGTCCCGGCACGCCAGCTTCGCAGAGACGGCGTCCGGGCCGAGCGGGAGCCTGGCGTCGTGGCATCTTCACTCCCCGGCCACAGGGACCCCGTGTGGACCTCAGAGAAGGGAGGTGGCCGGCTGAGCAACGGCCCGGGACAGCCGTGTCACCCAGCCAGGCCGAGGCGGGGACGCGCACGGTGGCTAACAAGCTGATGTTAGTGCTATCTTTAGAAAATTAAAGATTGTCCCACCAAAATAATAATAATAATAATTACAAAAAGAAATCACCTTAATTGAGCCAGGTTGGTAACACTACTAAAGGTCTGGTTAAATAAAACTCTACTCTCTACCGGGCATGTGCCACGTCCCCGCGTGTCTCCTCTGCAGACAGACAGCACTGCACGTGTAGTGACAAGGACAGGACCCACGGCGGGGTGGGAAGCCCGCGGAGAGCCGGCCGCACTGTGGGGTGGCGGGTAAGGCCCCGTGAGCCAGAAGGGCCGGGGACGCCGATTTCGGGAGGGGGTGGCCTGGGGGGCCTCAGTGCTTTACAGACAGCCAGGGCCAGAAATGGCAGAGTCCCCAAAAGAAGCCGACCCCTGCCACGGAGGGCACCGCCCCTGGATGTTCTCCTCTGGATTCCCAAGGGGCCCACGGTCTTGGGGGCCCCGCCCTGGCGGGCTGCTGGCGTGAAGGAAGGTGTGCCGCTGCGGAAGGCACCGGGTGTCGAGCGTGCCGTGTCTCCAATGCTCCCACAACCAGGGGACCCCAGAATGCCCTCGTCCCCCTGCCTGTCACCACACCCTGAAGGCTGCCGAGACTTTCTGGCAGAGTTGGGGGGCAGGGGGGGCAGGGGGGGCAGCCGGCCAGCACCCTGGCACAGGCGTTGGGCTCCCCCACGCACCATCTCTGCCTTGGGCCATCGGATGAGGCCCCCACGTTGGATGGCAGGGGTCGGGATGGAAGGAAGATGTTTCTGGAATCTCTGACAGCCGCTATCTAAAGCACAGGCTCAGCTGCAGCCTCTGCCCAGGTGCCGAGCCAGCGTGGCTCTGGCTGGGAACTCCAGGACAGGGAGGGAGGCTTTCTTCCCTAACGGTCTCCGCTGGGAACCTGCCTCTCCCAGCTGCCACCTCCCCACCCCATCCCCCCGGGGACACCCCTCCCCACTTCCCCCCCCCCCTGCCAGGGCCACCCCCACCTCTCTGCTCCAGGGGGGGAAGGGACTTCAGGAGAAGGCAGCACACTCCCCGTGCCAGGGCTGCTGCTGGGAAGACAGGACTCCCTCCCCAAAAGCACCGCCCCACAGCCCTCCCCACTCAGGCAGACCAGGGCGGGTGCACGGCCAGGACAGGACGTGAGCCCAAGAAGCGCTGGGCCACAGGAAGGGCCTTCCAGTGCAAAAGCGGCTAGTTCGACCTGAGAGAGCCGCACCGAGGGAGCGAGAGGGGCACGTGCAGGGGGCGCTGGGCTGGACGGGCTCAGCCGGGGCCCACCCGCCACCCTCGGCCGGTGCGGGCGTGAGTGAGGCAAGCTCCCAAGTAAGGCTCTGGGTGAACGACACGGTCCACAGACAACACTGGCGGGTGGCCCCGAGACGGCCCGGGCCTGAGGACGCTGGGACCCGATGGTGCGAGGATTCCAAGAGTCTTCTAGATGCACCAGCCAGCCAGAGTGGGGGCCCAAGCGGGGGCCCACACGGCATCCGCCCCACCTGCGGGGGCTGTCCGTCCACTAGGCCCTCTGCTCCCGCTGCCTCCTGCCTCAGGTGGAGGGAAGCCAGCCAGCAACCTCCTCCCTGCCACCTCTGCGGGCCTTCCAGATGTCCTGCAGCTGCCGATGACAGGTCACAAAGCCAGGCAATCCAGCAAGGCTGCAGAGGCCACCACACCTGACCCTGCCTGAGACGGGGCTACTCCACCCCAGGAACCAAGGACTAGCCTTGGCCCAGCTCCCAGACAAGAGAGAACACCGGGCAGGGAGAGGCCGGCGCACCCAGGTCTGGTCACCTGGGTTGGACGTGGAGGGAGAACCGGAAACCGAGACAAGAAGGCAGAGAAAACCCAGGGCGAGCGAGCGACCCAGCCCCTGCAGCCACCAACGGGCCCCAGACCCTGCACAGAGGTGGGCTCGCGTTCTCACTGGCTCGAGGGCAACATCACAAGTCATCTTTGGAAAAACGGGCTGCTCCCCCTTCACTCTAAGCAAAGGGAAGCCGGCTGGCGCCCAGAGTCCCCTCTTGTCTTCCCAGGGCGGTGGGGTCTTCTGCCACAAAACACCAGCCTGCCCCACCTGTGCCCACTTCCGGATCCTGGGGGGCTGTCCCGGGCTGGCTGGTACCAGTATTCAGAGCAGACAAAGGTGGGTCACTCTGGACAGGAGGGCTGCACAGGCGAGTGTGAGAACCAGTAACAACGGCAACCAAAACAAAGCCCCCCTTCCCGGATCCTGCAGCTCCAGGGCCCCGGAGAGCCCCCCCATTCCACCGGGGGATGTCAGCACGGCCGATGGCCTCACACTAGTTCTTGCCACTCTGGCTGCTGCCCCAGGAAGGCTGCTGCCCTGGGCCAAAGACGAGTCGTAATGACAGTGAGGAGGGTGACAGCACATCTCTCAGGCAGAGCAGTGACCGGCTGCACCCGAAGGTCCACACAGGCCAGGCGGAGAAGGGTGGGGGCAGGGCTCAGAATGAGAAGAGCAGCTGGCGTCCAGGCAGGGCGGCCAGCCCGGGTGGGCAGGAAGGACGGGCCAGCAGGCCTAAGTCATCTGGTGCGGGGCTTCCAGCATCTCCATGAGGAAGGTGTCGATGGGCGTGTCCCCGATGAGCTTGAAGAAGAAGAGATGTTCCAGGCACTTGAGCCCAATGGAGCGCAGAGCCGGCAGACGGAGCAGGAGCTTGGCGAACCTGCCGGGACAGCGGGCCAGGTGAGGGCCGGGCCAGGTGAGGGTGTGGGCGCCTCCCCCACGCTCCGCCCGGGCACACAGAGGCCTCCCGGGGGATGAGCCTGGTCCGAGCCGAGACCTGTCCGCCGCACTGAGCCTTCGGGAAGAAGGAGAGGCTCTAAGACAGGAGGAGGCGGAGGCAACGGCCAAGAGGCGGGAGTGCGGGAGGAAGACCCCCGGGTCCAAGGACGGAGACGCGGGGCCGGTGGGCAGACAGCGGCCGGCTGGTGTGGGCTGAACAGCGCTTCGTGGGGAAGTTAAGAAACACAGGCTTGCTCCAAGGGCCACTGGGAGCCACAGCAGGATTTTTAAGTGTGGGAGGAAGCTACAGGAACGGGCCTGAGTGTCAGTGGGGTGTCTAGCAGCTGTCCCTCTGCGAGACAGTGGGGCCACCAGCAGGAAGGCGTGACAATGATGGAGATGAGTCACAGGTGCGAGCAGGCTGCTTGGGGGGCGGGTGAGAAGTCAGGGTGGGGCGGTGGCCATTCAGCCAGTCCTGGGCTGGGGAGCTGCGTGCAGGAGCAAGCCCCTCCCACAGCACCGCGCACCCCAGACCAGGACTGCCCTTCCCCAAAAACAGCTCTGCAGGAGCTGGGGCCAGAGGGCCAGGAGGGAGGGAGGGGGCTCCTCAGGGCCCCGCCTACACCCGGGGAACCTCCCGGGGTGGGGCCTCGTGGGCAAGGAAGGGAAAGAAGTCTGAGAGCCCTGGGGGGCACATCAGGGTTCGCCATAGCCAGGCTACCTGGCCACAGCTGCTGCCAGGACAGTGTGGCGTGGGGACTGGGCCAGGTGTCCCCCTCGGAATGTCCACATATGCCTCAGGCCTCCCCCGAGCCCTGCCCAGGTCTCTCCACGTGGACCCTCCAGGGGCTACGGGACCTCGTCAATTATTAATGAAGCCGTTCATTTCGGGGGGAAGCCCTGCGGTCGGCTGCCTCGCAGTCCTTGCTTGAAAGGCGAAACACAGCTCAGAGGCTGGAGCCGGGCCAGAGAACGAGCTGTTTTCTGCTGAGCTGGCGAGATGGGCCGGGCAGGGAGCCAGGAAAAACAAGCCGCCTGCCACCCTCCTGTCCTGTCCTCCGGGAAGTTTCACTTTAAACCAAACCAGACGGGGCTGAGCAGGCAGTGTGGACACAGTTAACCGTGTGTGTGCCAGGCGGCCGGGGGCATGAGCGTCCCTGTCTGCTCTGCCCCCACCAGCACCCCACCCCCTCACACAGTCCCCAGACTGGGAAGCCAGCGAACGCCCCTTTCGGGAGAAGGGGCGGGATGTGGAGAGCTGACTTAGAATCTCAGCATCCAGGGACGTTTCTCCCCCTGGACACCTACTATGCGCCCAGCACCGTGGACTCGGAAATGAGACAAGATCCCAGCCCCCGGGGACCACAGCCGGGCACAGAAGAAAGACAAGCTCTGTGCTCAGGCCATGATACCTGCAAAGCACCTACTATGTGCAAACATTGGGCACGCTGGCCTGCGTGCACTTATAAAGCACCTACTATGTGCAGACGTCCGCCCATCTGTTCTGCACATGCTCACAGTGCACCTCCTATGTGCCCCTGTCACCGGCCTCTGGCGGTTCTGTCTGGGGCAGGGTGCTGGGGCCCGGCCTTCACCTGCGCACTCAACAAACACAGCGCTACTGTGCGCCTGGCACGAGGCAGTCTTTCCAGCGGAGCTAGAGGGTTCCAGAAGCCGCTGGCCTGGAGAGATTCCCGCCGCCTGCTCAGGGCCCGCCTGGGAAGGGCGTCAGGGTCTCACGCACACAAAGGGCTTCGGGGTTCAGAGGCAGTGGGGTGGGGGGACTCACCTTCCCGGCTGCTCGGGGTACTTGTGCTTGCAGTAGGCCTCCAGCGACGCGTACACCTTCTCCCGCAGGGCCTCCACCTCGGCCGGGTTCGAGAGCCCCTTGGAGTCTGCAAGGAGGAGAGGCCGCGGGTCAGAGCCCTTTAGCCCGGTCAGAGCCCTCAGGCTGGTGGCCTGGGCCAGGATCTGCCCCCAGACGGGCCGTCCGCGCGCTCCCCACCCCCACCCCACCCCACCCCCACCCCACTGCCACAGACCAGATGGCACAGCTGTGCCACCAGCAGCAGGGCGGAGTGCAGAGCCCGGCCAGGCTGCTCCAGGCCCACGCTCAGCTCTGCTATCTGCCAGCTGCGTTACCTTGGACCAGTCACTCGACCTCTACAGACTCAGTTTCCCCATCGGTAAAATATCAGGACTCTGCCCTCTACTCGTCCCCACTGGCGCGCTTACTGGGCGAGACGACTGATGCTTTTGCTGCCCTCGGGCACGGAAGCCACCACCACCTCCCCCCAAGCCCCACACCATGGGGGAGAGAGGCCCCGGACGCCCACATCTCGGAGCCTGAGCCTCATCAAGCGCTGAGTTCAGGCCCCAGGAGCTGGGGAGCCGGGGAGCCGGGGAGCACGGCCCAGATTGGACAGAGCTGTCTGGGCACCGGTGGCCCAGTGGGCACATGTGGTGGCCGGGGGTCCCGTGGCTCTTGGCAACAGGCCACGCTTCTCCCCTCCCTGCAAGCCCGAACGGAGGCCTGACGGGAGAACCGGCGCCAGCGGCCAGGCCACGTGGGACCTGAATGGAGACTCCACCAGGCCAGGCCCAGGCATGACTCAGCCTCCAGAGGTGGCAGGATTATGGCCTGGAAGCACAAAGCTGGGTGACAAAACATCCCTGGAAACAGGCTCTCCCCATAGGATGACACTCGTCTCCACCCCAGCCCGGCCCGTAGGCAGGCCCAGGAACTGGGACAGGGCTCCCCACTTCTCACCTCTGCCCAGGTGAGCTCCCCACTGCAGCTCCCCCCAAACCTGTTCCCATAGCCCCACCCCTCCTCACAGCAGGCAGGGAGGCGAGTTTGCACTGGCTCCTCCCCCGCCAGGACAGCACAGGCCTGGGCTCCCACGGCCCAAACTCACAAGACCTCGGGCCTGCCTGGCCGCCCCAGCCTGCCCGGCCGCCCCCGCCAGCCCACCCCACACCCCCTGGGCCCCTTCTCAGTTCCACCTCCTGGGGGAAGTGGCCTGCACAACCCCCACCACACCGCGGCCATGTCCCCGCCATCACATGGCCGTGGCTGCCAGTGGGCACTTCCCTGTCGACCCCGAGCTCCTCCAGGGCGGGCCCCGCCCGGCTGCTCGCAGAGGCCCTGCCGGGCACGGCGCCCGGCAAACGGGCACCGCGTCAGCACTTAGGGGAAGGACTCACACCTCGGGGGCTTCCAAAGCAGAGAAACCAGGGGCCACGGAAGCACCCGCCCCACAGGGGCCCTGGCCCCGGGAACACCCGGGCCGGAGGCTCAGAGGATGAGGCTGGTCACCCCGGGACACCCCGTAGGCCTGACCCCACCCCAGCACGGCTCGGGCTGTGGAACCTCAGCACCAGGAGCTCGAGGACACAGGCGGCCTCTTCTGGAGCCAAAGGTCCTGGCGCACGATGGTGAGCGCTCTACACGGCAGAGCCCGGAAGGCTCGGCGTCCCCGAGCCCCTAAGGACAAGTGCTTTCCCTGGGCCCCGCCGTGCAGAGGCTGCGCCACCCCAGCCAGCCCTCAGGGCCAGCAGAAGGCACGTGGCCGTGCTCCCACCGTGGGGGGAGGACTCTGGGGCTCAGGAGGGTGGGAGCCGGCCACGCGCAGCAGCCGGGGGCAGCTGGGGGGACCCAGGAGCCCCGAGCCCACCAGAGGCAGGGTCGGGGAGCGGTAGCTGGCCAGGCCGTACCGGGGTTGAAAAGGACGATGGCCCGCAGGCAGCCCAGCTCCGTCTTGTCCATCTGCATGTCCCGCATCTTGGACACGAGCTCGGTCAGCACCCTGTGCGGGAAGGGGAGACACCAAGCCACGTCAGACCACGCTCCTCACCAGGGCCCCACCCCGGGGACCCCCAGAGCACTCTGGGAAGCCCTGGGGGGCCTGGAGGACAGTGGGGTGGGTGAGGCCAAGCCAGGGGCCGCGCACACGGCCCCCATGCCAGGCCTGGCCAGCTCCTCTCCCTCCAGGGTCCGGCTGGGGGGTTTTATTCTGGGAGCCCGCACACCAGGGCGGGACCTCGAGACAGAGGAACCGAGCCCACGGCCTCACGTGCCCGGCGGGACCCGGGGCCCTGCTCCGCCGAGGGGCGGGCGGCAAGGCCAGCCCGCCACGCTCTCAGCTGCTCCCCGCAGTGCGGGGACTGTTCTTCCCAGGCTGCGGCTCCCTAGGCGGGGAGCTGCCTGCCAGGGTCCGTCCCGCTCCTGTCACCAGGCTCCGGTTTCCACACGGGGGAGAACCCCCTGCACAGCCTCAGCAGAGGCAGGGCCCTGCGGGGAGCCCCTCGGGACAGCCTCAGGCCCAACCTCAACCCACCCCAGCAGCCTAACTGCAGCACGAGTGCCCAGCCCCCGCGCCCCCAGACCCCACCGCCCGCCCTGTCCGGGAAGTGGAGGTGGTCGGTGAGGCGGGGGCCTGAGGGGAAGAAAGGGAGGTGGCCGGGTGGGGCCCGGGCGTCACCCCCAGGAGCCTGGGCCTTCCCTGTGCACCATGGGAGCCCGGGGGCTGCAGACGGGGGCGTGCACGGGGCCTCCTGGGGAAGGCCTGCAGGAGCTGAGGACGAGGGGAGGGACCCGCCCCGAGGGACACCGCAGGCAGGGCAGACAGCGGCAGAGACGGGCAAGACCCCGGAGAGCGTAACTGTCCCCATCACCCTCTACCTGTTGGATGTGGCTGAGGCCATTTCCCAAAGCCACATCCCCGCAGGGCGGCACCCGCTAAGGAAGCTTCCGTGGGCAACGAACCCTGCGCCCTGCAGCACCCGTGGGCTCCCGCACGTGGCCGCTTGCCGAAGGCCGGAGACGCCCTGCGGTGAAGACCCTCACATACACCGTCTGCCCACCGCACGGGGCCACACGCCCGTCACCCTCCATATGTCCAGGGAGCTCAAGTCCCAGGGCCGCCCTTGGGGCCTCAGGCCTGTTCATTTGTTCTACCCAGACCGTCCCGTGGGGCCGTGTGCGGCTGGCCTGTTTACTCCCCAGTGGAGGCCGGTGGGTGGCCTCTGCTTCTCCCGACTTCAGGGCTCTCATCCTGTCGCCTGCTCCCCGCCCAGCCTCCTGCTCCAGCGGGCTGAAGCCGACACCCAGGTCCCCAGGACAGGTGGAGCGCCGGTGGGCCCGGGTTTCGGGAGGGCATCCTGAGTGGAGGCAGACCCACAGCCCAGGGACTTGAGCCTCTCCTCCCACCGGCCCGGCCCCACGCGTGTCCCCTAGGACGCGGCCACGGTGCAACTGCAGCTGCGCCGGGAGGTGCGGGGAGCGGCTGCGATGCGCCAGACGCCACCTGATAACCCCGCACCCACGGGATAACCTGCTCCTGACAAAACACGCGGCTCGGCTCCCCCCGGCTCAACACGCAGGATTACGCGGGGAGATCAGGAAGGAGAAACCGGGCGTGTGGCAGGTCACCCCCCGATGCCGGACCGCGAAGGTGATCTCATCTCCTCCCTCATGCTTTCCCGTCTCCCCGCCCATGGCCCGCTCGGACCGCGGCGGTGACGGGGGGCAGGGTGAGCAGGCTGCGGGGGTCCCGCACGCCCTCCCGGCGCCCACCCCCACCTGTCAAAGATGGCGCCCACCCCTGCGCTGTGGGCGCTGTTCCGGTGCACGTGCAGCCCGGTGGCGAGCAGGATCCCGTCCTTCACGGCTATGGACCGGTGCGAGAAGGAGGCGATGAGCAGCTCGTTCCAGCCTGGGGGAGGGGAGGCACACGGTCACTTGAGGTCACAGCCCCACGGCCCGTCCTGCCCCGGCCCCTGGACGCACCCCAGAGGCAGCAGGCCAGAGGCCCGTCCCCCTGGGCTCCCTGGAACCCCGACCCCAGGAAGCGCTCCACCGAGAAGAGGCCGCCAAGCGCCTATGCTCAGGAAATGCCTCTTCCGTCCCCAGAGCACGCTGGTGCAGTAAAGGCCCTGAGAAGTCCTGCACGCGCTCCTGTGCACACAGAAGCTTCTTCCTGCACACACAGGATGCTTGTGCCTGGAGCCTGTGGGAGAGCCACCGAGGACTCTCCCCAAGGTGGCCACAGAACCACTGAGGCCAGCCTGGCCCCAGGAGCAAACTCTCGGAGACCAGGGTGTGCCCCGTGGGTGCCGCGGAATAGCAACGTGTAAACTGAAGCCAGGCACGGCGGAGCCACGGCCAGCCCGGCACTTTCTTAACACGACGTGTTTGGAGAGACAGACCAGAGCAGGCACCAAAGGGGAAAAAACCTCTAACAATTTATGTCCACAGACGTTGTCATGACTCCCACAAACCGGACGACATGAAATCATCTTCGATGATAACAACGATAATTTTTAACGCCCCCGAGTGCCTGAAAGGGGCCTGGGGCTGAAGCATCACACGGATCACCCCACTTCGTCCCCACTGCGATCCTAGAAGCAGGTACTGGCTCTGGTTCACAGAGGGGGAAACTGAGCGAACACCCAGCCCACCCGGCACTGGCCAGAGCTGGGCCTCGGCCCCTGCTCCATCACTACCGCGAACAGAAGGCCTGGCAGTGCCCACACGCGGCCCGCCAGCTGGAAGCTTCCCCAAGACCCCAAGACCTGGGCCCATGGAGGAGGGCACAGGGCCCATCTGCCAACACCAGCCAGGCGGACCTTGCCCTCGGCCGACCCAGGCTTCCTCCAGCTGCCCGGCCGGCGGGGGCTTCACGCTGCAGCTCCCCACGGCCGAGCCGGACCTGGGCTGGGGCGATACAGGGACGTGGGGAGACCACCTGGTGGGGGGATCAGAGCCCTAAGACGGCACCCACTCTGCTCTTTGCCCAAGAAATGATGTCACCAGCCCCTGCAGGTGGGACACAAGGGGAAACCGAGGCACAGAGTGACTCGGCCAAGGTCAAACGCTCGCAGGCGTGGGGCTGGGACTCAGAAGCAGGGAGCCCAGCTCCGGACCCAGGACCAGCCATCTCACACTGTTGCCTCCAAAGCCAGGACACGTCTGGGTGGGGCCACCGGATACCACTCCAGCCAGCAGCCAGAGGCAGGCCTGGGGGGCGAGGCCATGGTGGCCACCTGGAAGCTGCAAAGCTCCCGGGAGGGACGCCGAGGGGCGGGAGCAAACACTGCCCACCACAGGGACATCGTGGGACTGCTTCCCAGTCACCCGCGAGCCCTGGAAGGGAAGGGACAGGGACCACCGCCCGCTGCTGCAGGGAGACCCCGGCCAGCACCCACATGAGAGGGGTGCGCAGGCTAACCCCCCATGCGCGGCCGTCAGAGGCCAGCGACCCACCAACGCTGTGGGCTCGGCCACCCACCCCACTCAGAGCGCCACTCCAGCCCCCGACGTCCTGGTCCACGTCCCTCTGTGCCTGCCTGTGTCCCCCTGCACCTGTGTCCCCCTGTCCCATGTCCCTCTGTGCCTGCCCATGTCCCCCTGTGCTCGTGTCCCCCTGCGCCATGTCCCTCTGTGGCTGCCCATGTCCCCCTGTGCTCGTGTCCCCCTGTGCCATGTCCCTCTGTGGCTGCCCGTGTCCCCGTGCCATGTCCTTCTGTGCCTGCCCGTGTCCCCCTGTGCTCGTGTCCCCCTGCACCTGTGTTCCCCTGCACCATGTCCCTCTGTGCCTGCCCATGTCTCCCTGTGCTCATGTCCCCCTGCGCCATGTCCCTGTGCCTGCCCGTGTTCCCTGTACCTGTGTCCCCCTGCGCCATGTCCCTGTGCCTGCCTGTGTCTCCCTGCACCCGTGTCCCCTTATGCCATGTCCCTCTGTGCCTGCCCATGTCCCCTTGCGCCATGTCCCTCTGTGCCTGCCTGTGTCCCCTGTGCTCATGTCCCCCTGCACCTGCTCATGTCCCCTGTGCTCATGTCCCCCCTGCGCCATGTCCTTCTGTGCCTGCTCATGTCCCCTGTGCTCATGTCCCCCTGCACCTGCCCATGTCCCTTGTGCTCATGTCCCCCTGCACCTGCCCATGTCCCCAGTGCTCATGTTCCCCATGCCTGCCCGTGTCCCCCTGCACCTGCCTGTGCCCCAGCTTCCTGGCAGGAACTTCCACTAAGGACCGGGGCTCGCAGCCACCTGCCAGTCACTAAGCAGAAGCCGCCTTCCATTCCGCACATCCCTGACGCCCCCTTTACAGGTGAGGAAGGCTCGGGGGGTGGCCTGCTCATCTGGGCCTCCACGGTAGCAGGCCTGACCCCAAACCCCAAAGCCCATGCTCCCATCCGCCATCCCGGCCACCGGTGTCCCGTGGAATGTGCTGAGCACAGAACAAGCATTTCCATGCACCGCTACATGCATCGCGATCCTTGCCCGGGAACGGTGGGAAGGAAAGCTGCGTAGGGCGTGCACGGCCCCCCGGCCCCTCACGTCTGCACCTCTCCGAGAGACCCCGCGCCGCACACCACCCCGTGGGGGAGGGAGGGACGCCAAGGCCCGGCCCCACGTACCGCTGCACGGCTCCCTGCCCGGCGGCCCCGCACTCACCGGCCCGCAGGAGGATGACCTGGTCGTCCAGCGGCAGCTCCGAGAAGTGCGGGATGCGCTTGGCCCACTCCACGAGGGTGAAGAGCTGCTTGTCGGCCGCCTGGCAGATGTTAGTGACGGGGTCGTTGGGCTGCGGTGGGGACAGGGGCAGTGTGTTCAGCCCACGAGCCAAGGCTCTTCAGAGAGCACAGCCCCTCGCGGGGGCCGAACATGGCCCCAAAGACGCCCCGTCCCACTCCCCGGGACCTGGGAACGTGTGACCCCACACCGCACAGGGGCCCTCGCAGGTGTGATGAGGGCACGGACCTGGAGAAAGGAGGTCACCCTGCATTACAGGGCAGCCCAGGGGCATCACGGGTCCCTCCGGGAGGGAGGCAGGAGGAGATGATGGGCCAGGATCGTGGGGGGAAAATGCTGCCGGCTTCAAAAATGGGTTGAGGGGACGAGCCAAAGAATGTGGTGGTCTCCAGACCCTGGAGAAGGCGGGACAGACCCCCCCACCTGCCCCACCAGAGGAGCGCAGCCAGGGACGTGCCGTCGGTAGCCCAGAGGGCCGGCCCCTGGGTTTCCGGCCTTGGGAACCCTGAGACTGTAACGTGTGCGTTGCTCCAAGCCACAGGGCTTGCAGTGCCACGTGATGACACGGGGAGGTGGAAGGAGCCGTGATGGTCACGGTGGCCCTTCCGAGGACAGGGCTGCCCCCCCATTCTGCCACACATGGAGGTGGGAGCCTGGGGGGGCACAGCTGGCTGAGACCCCAGCCCTAGGCACAGAGACGGGGCAGCAGCGTCCATCCTGGGAAGTCCCAGCCAGAAGGGACTGTCGGGCCACTCCCAGGGTCACGGGAACCCAGGCGGGCAGCGCAGGAGGGGCGCTCCCTCCCCAGCTCGCAGCCGGCGGGGCTGGGGTCACTGGGTCCTGGGTCCGGGCCAGGGGGACAGGATGACGGGACTGGGGATTCCCCCATCCTAGAGGGCACACGCCAGGTGCTCCCACAGGAGGAACTCGCTGCCGCTGACGGAAACCACCTGCTCACCGGCAACGCGCCGTCTGCACACAGCCCCGCGGGAAGGCCCGTGACGGACCGGCACCGCAGCCGGATGCGGATGTCAGCAAGGATCCCGACACGGAGGCCCAGCAGCCCCCAGGCCCTCGAGTTGGAAGAGCAGCACGGAGGGGTGGGAACCCCTCGGCCACCAGGGCTTAGCCTGCTGTCCACACACGCCTCACTCACTCACTCGTTCCTCGGCGAACCTTCCCCGAGCCGCGCCAGAGCCCCAGCTCTCACCGGGCGCCAGGCTCTGTGCCCAGGGCCCCAAGACTGCCAGAGCAGGCTCCACACTCAGCCTCAGTCTCCCCTCCTGTCACTCAGAGGCTGGAATCTGCCTGCCCTCCTTGCCTGTCCACCTGTTGAACGCCAGCCCCCAGAGGGACAGCCCAGCCCAGTGGAGAGAGGCCCTGGGGCAGCCGCGTTTGGGTGGGGGAGACAGTAGCATGTTGGGAAAACCAGCCCTGAGCACCCGTCCCCCCTACCCAGGGGGACACAGGCACTCCGTGACGACAGCCTCGGAGCTCAGCTGCAGGTGGCTCTGCTTGGGAGCCGTGTCCCCAGGGAACTGCCGGCCACACCCTGGGAAGCCGGCACGGAGCACAGAGCAGGCCCAGGTGACACGCTGGGCCACCGGAGGGAAGGAGAGCTCTGCGCCCCTCTGCGCTGGCCCGGGCCTCTCCAGAAGTGGCACACCGGTCACCGCGCGCCGTCCACCCAGAGCAGGCACATAAGAATGGGGAACAGACGTGGGCTGGGGAGCCAGACAGCCAGGGGTGGCGTGGGGAGGGGGGGCACCTGTCCCAGCGGGGCTAGGCCTGGAGGGGCTCCCTGGGTGGGGAGGAGCCGAGTGGGACTCCAGCTCTGCCTCCGCTGCGTGGCCTCGGGCAAGGGACTAAACCTCTCTGAGCCTCTGATTCTCACCGGAGACCAAACGGGCCTCCCCCAGCGCAGATGCCACGCTCTCCAGCCTCCTTGGGAAGTGGTGTCCAGGGCGCCCGCCCACGCGGGGGCCAGGCCCTGCCCGTACTGGAGCCGCCCTGTGGGTGGGTCACCCCTCTCTGGGCCCATGGGCCGTCGCCCAAGGAGGACGCAGCCTGTCGGCAGGAGCCTTCAGCGTGAGCCAGACACAGGGGGCAGGCGGGGGCAGGCGAGGGCAGGCGAGGGCGGACATGCACCCTAACTCAGAGCAAGCCCTGCCGCCTCCGTGGTCTGAACCACCGAACCTACCCGGAGCGACGGAGAGAGCCCACAGCAGGGTCTCCTCCCGCAAATAACGTCCTTACTCGACAAAACTAAAACTCGGCAACCCTTTGTCCACCTGCCAATCTTTCTTACGGAGTTTCTGCTCCCTCACGACACCAGGCGGCTGGGGAGGGGCTGGGTGGCCGGGCACAGCCGGTGGGTTTGCACCGGGCACTCCCAGGGGGGCAGGGGAGTTGCTTCCTGCTTCAGCAGCAACCAAGGCAGCCTCCTCGTGCCACCTGGCGGGGGGTGGGGAGCTCGGGGAAAGCCCTCTGCCCCGGGCCACCGGCTGCAGCAGAGCCAGCCTTGGAGCGAACCGGCTGCCCATGGCGAGCTCGGAGCAGGGGCCCTCGGGCAGCAACAGCCCCCGCAGGCGGAGAGGCTGAGCCCCACGGTGCACATAGGCGTCCAGGGCCCCAGTGGACACGGCTAAGGTGCGGAGGAGGCAGCCGCAGGACTGGAGGTCACTCCTGGACCCTGGCCCCGCTGAGGGCCGGGACGTGGGCTGGGCGGAGGAGGACCACCCCGCGTGGCCCAGAGGAGGTGAGCCAGGTCCACCCCGGGACCTCCAGCTCACAGGCTGCTCGGGCAAGAGTGGGAGCGAGGGAGGGAGGCGAGGCAGGGGCTCCCACGGCGCAGCGCCGACTCACCGAGCTGGGGTGCAGCCCCGTGTTCGCCTCCACGCAGGCCCCGGTCTTGGGCTCCACGGCCAGCTCCGCCTCCAGGATCTTCTCCACCGGCATGTCCTCGCTGGCGCTGCTCGTGGACTCCACCTCGTTCTCGCTGCGCTCCTTGCCGCGCTGCCGCTCTTCCTGCACGGCTGCCGCACGGGAGGCCGGGTCAGTCCCCAGCCACGGGGCCAGCACCCACGGGTCCCACCAGGGCCGCACGGGAGGCCAGGTCAGTCCCCAGCCACGGGGCAGCACCCACGGGTCCCCCCCAGGGCCACACGGGAGGCCAGGTCAGTCAGTCCCCAGCCATGGGGCCAGCACCCACGGGTCCCCCCAGGGCCGCACGGGAGGCCCCGTCAGTCCCCAGCCACGGGGCCAGCACCCATGGGTCCCCCCAGGGCCACACGGAAGGCCCAGTCAGTCCCCAGCCACGGGGCCAGCACCCACGGGTCCCGCCAGGGCC
>VSMD01130514.1:211594-257055 GCA_008750895.1 Mirza zaza
ACGGGTCCCCGCCAGGGCCACACGGGAGGCCGAGTCAGTCCCCAGCCACGGGGCCAGCACCCACGGGTCCCGCCAGGGCCTCACGGAAGGCCCAGTCAGTCCCCAGCCACGGGGCCAGCACCCACGGGTCCCCGCCAGGGCCTCACGGAAGGCCCAGTCAGTCCCCAGCCACGGGGCCAGCACCCACGGGTCCCTGCCAGGGCCTCACGGAAGGCCCAGTCAGTCCCCAGCTACGGGGCTAGCACCCACGGGTCCCCGCCAGGGCCACACGGGAGGCCGAGTCAGTCCCCAGCCACGGGGCCAGCACCCACGGGTCCCACGGGAGATGCCCCGCCAGAGCTCAGCCCACCTCTGCCCCACGCCTGGCCCCTCCGGCCATGTGCTCTGAGAAGGGAGCTGACGGCTCACCAGGGACCCCAACACGGAGTGAGAAGGTTTCAGCGGGCTATGGACTCAGGGAGAGCCAGGAAGGCTTCCTGGGAGAAGCGGTGATGAGACTGGAAGAGGAGGTAACGATGGAACGGAGGCTCGGGCATGTGCAAAGGCCCAGCGCACAGCTGGCTCCCGCAGGGGAACAGGGCACCATGCTGGCGAAAAGCCAATGCAGGGGGCGCATCTGGGGGCCTCTGGAGGTGCAGAGCCACACCTGGGCAAGCACCGAGCCCAGCACCCCAGAGCGCCGTGTCCCCCATGATGCTGGCTCTGCTGGGCACCCACAACCCCTCCACCAGGCAGTGTCTGTCTGGGGTAGGGTCACTCCTCGAGTCACCCTGTGTGCACGGTCGTGGGCCAGGACAGCGGACCCCGACCCGACGCTGAGCAGCCCATCCCACGGGAGGCACCTCCGCGGCTGGTCTCCGCCAGCACCGGGGCCACCGGGACCGGTGTCCCTGATTCCTCGAGGTCTCTGGGCAGCCAGTGCCGGGACACAGCTGAGAGATACGTTTTAGCTCAATTGCTTCATCTCACCCACAGGGAAACTGAGGCTCAGGGAGCCCCAGGGGCATGGCTGCGCTCTCAAGACCAGACAGCCCTGGTCTCCGAGCCTGCTCCCCACTGTGTGGCCCCGGGCAAGCCCCTGACTTCTCTGTGCCCCAGCTTCATCTGTCACCCTAGTGCGATAGGACACATCTGCAAGACGACACCTGCCCACAGGACGCCTCGAGATACTCAGGGCTCTGTCACCGCGGCCACCGGGCCACACTCCCCTGCTCCTCGTGCCTGGCCCAGATCCAGGGATGTTCTCCCACTCGAAGACAGTCTCGGGGCACGGGGAGCCCCGGACGGAGGTGGCCTGAGGGAGGGGCCCCTGCCGGGTATCCCCGGGCTCCTGCAGCTGGCTGCCGGGGGCTCCTCAGCACCTGCCGCCCCCGCGGGGCGCCGAGAATTAATTAGCGAATGTTTTGTGAAGTGCTTTGAAGCTGTGAAGGGCCCACAGCCCTGAGCTGCATCATCGCAAACATCATCGTCTTATTTATAGACGGCGGCGGGGAGGAGGGAGCGGGAGCTGCCTTCTGCCAGCTCAATCACCTTTCAGACGCTCGTGTTTGACTTATGTTCCACTGGCGCCGGGAAGCCTCGGGCGGGAGCGTCTGTAAATACCCGGCCTCCTTATCCCCGGCCAAGAGTGCGGCGGGCAGGGAGGAGGGGCGCATGGGAGGGCAGGCAGGGGAGGCCAGGAGCACCCCGCACCCAGCCACCCCAGCCGGGCCGGCCCCTCCCCTGGCACAGCGGCCCCGGCATCGGGACGCACTGGCACCACAGCCCCTCGGCCTGAGAGGGTCGCCCCCCGACGCAGCCCCAGGGCCGAGCAGGAAGGAGTGTCTGCAGGGAAGGCAGGCGGCTCAGAGGCACGGCCCCTGGGCTCCCCTGCCCTGTCCCTTGTGCAGCCCAGGGCTGGCCCAGCGCGGCAGGACTGAACTCGCAGTCAACGCCCTGGCCCACTCAGCTCTTGGTGAGGCCCAGCTGGAGCCAGAGCCACATGGCCACCTGGGACCTCCAACCAGCGGAGGTGGCCTTCCTTCCCCCAAGGGACTCCGCCTAGGACAGGCATCTGAGCACGGGACCTGTGCATGCACACACACACACACACGCACACGCAAATAGGCACACCGTGGCCACCGCTCTTCAACCCCACCCCCAGCCACACACGGCGCTATCCTCCGCCACATTCCTCAACAAGCCTGCGGGGGACCCTGCCCAGGGTCAGGGGCCAGAAAGGGGCAGGGCTAGCCCTGGGAGCCAGCCGGGCTCTTCCCCCCAGCAGAGACCCATGGGGTCACCCAAGTCTGTGCACGTGCGTGCACACACACATGCACACACAGGCACACACACATGCACACACAGACACGCGCACACACACATGCCAGACACTGCTGTTTCCGCACCCCAGGCCTTCGGAGCCAGGGGACAGGGCACAGGCAGCAAAGGCAGGCAGGAAGGAAATGGGGAGTGGCCTTCCTGGGGGAGGAGGAAGGAAGCAGGGACGGGGGCAGCGGGCGGCCTCTCCAGTCTAGGCCAGTGCCCCCAGGTGGGAGCCAGATCTCCCCCAGCACAACAGGAACCCCCAAGAGTGAGGCCTGCCTCCCCGTCAGGGTGCGCCTGCAGCCCCCCAGCCCTGCCACCGCCCACTTCAGCAAACAGGCCCAGGCTCGGCCTGGCAGAGGGCCAGGGCCCCACCGTGGCATTTCCCACCGGCCTCTGCCCACCCCCCAGCCCTGGGAATGCTGCGGAACGAGTCCCTCCCGGTGGCTGCCTGTGTGCGCAGGCCCCTGCTATTGCCCAACAGGAGATGCTATCGGCCTGTGGCATCCCTCATTAGCTGGGCAGGCAGGGGTGGGGACCCCAGCTGCCGGGAGCCAAGGCGGGCCCCTCCCACAGGGAGACCTGTGCACCCAGCTGGTCACCCAGCTCCAGCACCAGCCCAGCCTCAGTTTCCAGGGTGCAGCTCCCCTCCACGGGCCTGGCACTCAGAGCAGCCCCCATCCTGTGCGCTCTGGGCCAAGGGCACCCTGGGTTGGCAAACCTGGCCCCGTGGCCCCCCCAGGGCTGCCGAGCTGCCCAAAGTGCACAGCCAGCAGCCGTGCCCACCGCCGCCAGGGAGTCCTCCTTGCACTGATCTGCCCGGGAGGGGAGTGAGGACGAGCTCTGCGCTTCAGAACCGGTCTGGGGCCAAGGGCCGCTGCCCAGCACTCGGACGCAGGCAGGACCGGGCACGTGCCTCCCAAGCCCTCCCAGCCACTCAGCCTGCGGTGGGCGTCTCCGCAGGGCAGGCACCTGGGCTGCACCGGGCCCCTGTCACTTCCTTGCTATGCAGCCCACACACCCCGGGGGGCAGGAAGAGGCCCCCGTGCACACGAGCACAGGGCTGGGGCGGCAGAGCCCGTTTGGCACGGGGGCCTCGCCCCTCCTTGCCGCCCACGAAGAATCGCCCTCGACAGCTGGCGAGGCCAAGCGCAGTGGTTGTGTGTTTGGGGCACGAGGGCTCGGCAGGAGCTTTTACTGCACATTCGTGGCTCATAAATCCAGCTGCAGACACAGGGGAGGTGGGTCCCTTGGCGGGAGCAGGTATTTATCTCCCAGGCCATAAATCAGGTCCCACAGGCCTCGTGCCGCCAAGCGGGTGGGCCGCAGCACCAGGCTCCCCTCTCAGACAGAGGGGCAGGGGTGAGGCTGAAGCAGGGCCCAGAGGCTCTGGGTCGGGCAGACTGGGGAGTGGCCCAGGCCCACCCTGCACCGGCCCTGAGACACCCCGTTTCTCCGTGTGCAAGGTGCAAGGTGAGCAAGAGAGTGCGTGTGCATAACAGGCAGTGGGTGCCCGTGTGGCCCAACACACAGCGAGCTCCTAACGAGACCCAGACACAGCAAGCACGAGGGAGGGCGGGTCCCCCAGCCCTGGACTGCAGTTCCGCTGGATGGGACAGGGGTGTCATCCCCCAGGCCTCGGGGCCCCCACTTCCCCCGCTGGCCAAGCCTTGGGCCTCCACCCCAGGACGGGCCAGTCTCCAACCTGAGCACACCCCGTCTCCTGCCCACCCCCCACCTGCCCCTACCGCAGTCTCCATCTTTCAGGGATGACGCCACCCTCGCCATTCCTGGCACGCCCCCCCAACACACAACTACATGAGGTGCCCACAGGCATTGGGCTGGGCCACGCCCCCCCGGCTGGGCACACGCTCCTCTGCCCTCTCACTGCCGAAAGGAACGATGTCTGGGCATGAGCCCAAAGCCAGGGTTCCAGCACAGCATGTGACCTTAAAAAAGGCCTGAACCCTCTGGCCTCAGTTTCCCGGCCTGGCACACAGCAGGAGCTCAGTGAAGACGTCACTGGGAGAGGAGGGGCTGGCCCTGCGAGGCCCCTGCCTCGTAAGAGAAAAGCAAGCAAGGTGCTTCCCGCCCAGGCCCCTGATGCTAAGTGACCCCCACGCACACAGGCTCTGTGGGTCCCAGCCTTGAGAGCACGGGCCTGGGGGCCAGCAGGCAAGTCAGCCATCACTCCCATGGGGGGCACTGCCGACTGCAGAGCAGCAACTCCGCAGGGAGTGAGAGCCCCATCTCCAGAGGTATGCAAAGCAGCCCACCAGCTGCAAATCCCCGGGCTGGACTCTGAGGATGCCAGGGAAGCTGGGACACACGGAGGCCTCGTGGGACTGCCCCAGGGAGTGTGCTGGCTGGCTGGGTGAGGGGGGGAGAGAGCCTGGACGCTCCACCCACCCTCCGTGCCCACCCCGCGCTGGTGGCCTACCTTCCCGCTTCATGCCCATGGCCAGGCACTTCTGGTAGCGGCAGTACTGGCACCGGTTCCGCTGCCGCTTGTCAATCAAGCAGTCCTTGTTGTCGCGGCAGGTGTAGGTCAGGTCCTTGCGCACGGTCCGCTTGAAGAAGCCCTTGCAGCCCTCGCAGCTGTACACGCCGTAGTGCTTGCCTGCGGGGCGGCGGCAGGGCTGGTGAGCGGCCACCCCCCCTCCACGGCCTGCTGCGCCAGGCTTCCGTGGCCCCGGGGAGGGCCCTCGAGGTCTCCGGGCCCCGGCCTGGGCCTCTGTCCTCTGAGAGGCGGTTCAGCCTCGGGCTCCACCGCGGGGTTAGGAAGCCGAGGGCCGAATCCCGGCCCCGCAAGGCGCCGGCTCTCTGAGACTGAGCTAACGCCCTGCTAGAGGCCGGGCGCCGTCTTGCCTCTCGGGCCACTGAGGGGCATGACGTGGGGCCCCAGACCCGGCACAGCCCTGAGGAGAGCCCTGAGTGCCCTCAGTCGTCACCGCCAATTGCTGGCCCTGCCCGCCTGGCCACCCAGCACACGGTCTCACGGACAGAAGGCCCCACGGGGCGGACGGGGGGCTGGCCCAGGCCCCCGCCTCCCCGCACCCCGGCCCGGGTGCCCTCGGCGGCCCTACCTGAAGAGCGGTCCCCGCAGATGGCGCAGATGTGCTTGGTGAAGGACGCCATGTTTCCTGAGGGGTGGGCGGGGACCTTGAGGACGCCATTGAGGCCCAGCGGGGGCTTGACGTCCTCGCTGCTGCTGGCGGGGTTCATGGGCGAGCTGAGCTGTGGGGGGACGGCGAGTTCAGGGCGCAGCACAGGGAAGGCGAGGCTGGGCCGCTGCACCCCTTGGCAGAGAGACGCCAGGGCCGCAGAGGGCCGTGCCCCCAGCCACACAGCTGCAGAGCGGGCGGGCAGGGCCCGGCTCTGCTGAGCACCGGCTGGATGCCTGGGCTCAACTCTCGCAGGGGCTGCCCCCCCTGCAGCCGACCCCGGCCTCCTCCAAGGACCGCTTGGCACAGCCCCCTCCCCACGCGGGGGACCCTGCTCACGGCCTGCCCGTCGCCACCTAAGTAAGAGCCGCCGCCCATGAGCGAGCCCCGTCTGTGCCCAGCCCGTGCGGGGCCTCCCTGGACACCGAGTGAGGCAGAAACTCGGGGACCCAGCCCACAGATGAGGAAGGCGAGGCCCGGGCCCAGCAAGGAGGGGGCAGAGCGGGGTCCCCCAGAGCCACACATGCCCCCACTACGCTGCAGCCTGGGGTCAGGGTCTCCAGTCTCATGACGGGAGAGGGCAGGGATGCCCCCTCGGGCACTGGGGCATCAGTGGCAGGAACACCACCGGTCTCTCACAGGCCCCTCCCCTGCAGAGGCAGCGTGGGAAACTCACCCGGTCACCCTGGCAACAGCTGCAGCGTGCAATGACACAGCAGTTTTGGTTCCTCTGCCTCCACCCTGCTCTGCAGTCAGCGGAGGCCCCGAGGCACTTCCCACTGCACCCTCCGGCCTGCCGGTCCGGCCCCGGCCCACTTCTGCAAAGCCCGGCCACCTCCTCTGCAGGACTCGCCTCTCCTTCCTTCCCGGCCCCAGATCCCATCCCCCTTTCTCACGGGACAGGAAGCGCCTGGTACTCGAGTGAGCAAAGCAGAAGCCACTCCAAACCTCCTTGCACAGAGCCCCAGTGCCCAGGACGACTTTCCCAGCCCCGGCCAGGTCTGGGTTCCGCGCCCTGCCTCCGTCTGCCCCGTGGGCTGTGAGGTTCTGCAAGTGCTCAGCCCCGGGGCCCCAGGTGGGCTGCAGGGAGGCCACAGCCTGCCCTGACAGCTCAGTGTGTCCGGCAGTGGGGGTCCCACTGCAGAGCAGGGAGCCCAAATGCCCCTGTTCACATCTGCAGGCAGGACACCCGGAACTAAGAAAGGGGAGGAGAAAGTACCGGACGTTTGCGAACACCCGCTCTCCCTGCCTGGAAAACCCCGGGGCCCCAGATGTGGACACTGCCACCCAGGGATGGGGGGGCAGCCCAGGTGGCACGGCGATGAGCGGCAGGGTGGGGCTGAGCTCAGGAGTCAGCAGGTGACTGCCGAGTCCACGATCACCACATGCTGCGAAAGGGGAAACTGAGGCCCCAACAGAGATGTGCTTGCCCAGGACTGCTCAGCAGGGGAGAAGTGTGTGTTTCTTGGGCCCACCCACTGCTGCACGCTGTTCACTCAGCGCCCAGCACCCCCTGCCCGGGAATGGACACCAGGAGGCACCGGGGAACAGGCCCCACCCACCTGGCCCGCCAGGACCCGCTGGTGACCCTGAGGCCAGGAAGACAGAGAAGGACCAACTGCTGTCTAACAGGACAATTCTGCCTCCTCTGTTAGCGCGTGACACTGGAGAAGTTATCTAAGCACTCCGGGCCTTAGAGCCCGGTCTGCAGCACCGGCCAGTCCGTCCTCCTGCTGGGGGCTGACGTGAGATGTGGATGAGCGGATCCGAGGGCCCAGCTCGGCCTGGGCAACACAGGCTCTGTGACCCCCGACTTACACGGCCAAGAAACCACAGCTGCAACAAGCCCTCGGGCCTCCCGGAGACAGCCTGGGGGGGCCTGGGAGGGTGGCAGAGGGCTGCCCACACCAATGCTCAGAGGGAGAGAAACTGCAGCACCGTCCGGAGAAAGACAGGAAGTTAGGGCAGCCGGGGCTGGGTCAGGTCAGAGGTAGGGCGGCAGCAGCGGCCAAGGGCAGGCACCATGGGGCACCTAGCAGTGGGGAGGCACTGAGGACGTCTGAGCTGGAGGCCCCTGGGCTGGGCTGGGCACAAGAGCCCCCACCCCGGCCACCAGTCTTCCCTGCACGGTGGAAGGCCAGGCCACAGCTCTGCAGGGCCAGACCTCCTGGCGGTACCACGGAGAGGAACTCACGCATTTCCTCTTTCTGTGGTCACCCCAAGCCACATTGGGCGGGTAGGGGGCACCTGCTGTCGCCCAGCCCCCCAGGTTCAGACCCTTAAGTCCTGGTACATGCCCTACACAAACTGAGGTGGGGCCGGAGCAGCCCTCATCAGGGAAGGGGGCTCCGGGCAGGAGGGGACAGGGCAGACAAGTCACCCTCCCCCAGAGCCTGTGCTGTGGCCAAGCCAGCTCCCAGGCTGAAAGCCGGAAGCCCAAGGGGTCTGGGGAGGGTGACGCCTGGGCTGGGGTGCCCACTTTGCTCCCCTGGGCTGCACTGGCAGATGGCCGGGTGTGGCACCGAAGCAGCCTGAGCGGAGCAGGGAGACTGGCCACCGCCCCGGAGATTCTTCCTGCCCTTCTAGGCCCAGAAGTGAGCTCAGGGCACAGCTCAGGGCAGCCCTGAGGGCCTCATCCTGCATGGGCGCCCAGCGGGCTCGCCTGCGTCTGTTGGGCACTCCTCCTGCACGGCCTCCTCCCAGGAGACCCAGGACCCGATGGCTTTTCGCTGGAATGTGAAAACTCCAAGTGTGGCCAGGGTGGGGTCCACTGCATTTCCCCTTTCATATCCTTGGCACCTATTTCGGTTCCCACCTCCTGGATGCCCCACCCGGTCTCCTGCCCATCCAGGCACCGCCACGCCCTGCCTTCCCGAGCCCTGCAGGCTCCCTCCCCCAGCCCCCATCGGGAAGGCCCACCACCGCCAAGCGCACTGTGGCCCTCCTCTGTCCACCGAGGCAGGAGCAGACCCCCCCACACACTCCCTTCCAGCTCTGCGCCCGGCCAGCAAGGGCCTGGCATCGGCGCCACCCCGGCGCGCCCTGAGCCCCATGAACACGCTTCCTCCTGCAGACACCTCGGCCCGCGGGCCCGGGCAGGCCCTCTGCCGGGAGGCTTCGCTGGAGCTCCGAGGCCTTAACTCTGCGCCCAGCGCCACATGGGCACTCAGGAAGCGTTCCCCACATGGAGCTGGCCCCGTCCCCTTGGCCGATATCCACGGCACACCCCGTGAGCCAGACATGCAAGAGACCTCTGGGACACCCCGGGAACCTCCCCTGAGCCCTGCCCTGGGGGAGCCCCCCCACTAGCGGGTGAGGAGCCAGGTGCTGGGGACTGGCCGGGCTCCACCCACAAGCCCCCAGGCTGCCATCCCCCTGCCGGGAGGGGCTCAGCGGCCATTGCTCAGTGACCGCTGCCGCCCTCCCCGGCCGCAGGCTTGGGCAGGGGGAGCTCGGCCAAGCGCCAGGCCCTCCCCGACAACAGCAGAAGTCACAGAGCCTCGCTGGCTCCAGGAACTCTGACTCTGCGGTTGTGGTTTTGGGGCTGTGGGTGGGGGCACATCCGTCCCCCCAAACTCTACTCACACTCCCATGAATGAGGAACCCCAGGTTTCCAGGACAAACTGCTGAAGCCCAGGACGGACTGGGCTCCCAGGGAAGCCGCTGCGGGTCGTGGGGAACCTGAGGCCAAGCGCGGGCCTCAGACCACGGCGGGCCGACGGGCCTCCCCGCACACGGGCACAGGGGGACGGTGGGGAATGTCCGGGGCACACTGGGTCCTGCCCCTCGCCACCCTCAAGGGGGCCGGGGCCACTCGCTCACAAGGGCACCCCGAGCGTGCTGGGGGCGTCTCTTCACCCTCGGGTGGGCACTCTGGGGCACAGGCCCCTACACAGCGCGCAGCGCCACCCCGCAACAGAGACCCAGACCCCCAGGCTCCTGTTGGGCATCCACCCCCGGGTGTCCCGGGCAGGCAGCCGGCTCGGGGGCCCAGCAGCAGCCCCAGGGTGCTCTGAGAGCCAGCAGGTGCCAGCCAGGGGGACAAGGGACAGGCAGGGCCCACTCCGAGTCCTCGACTGTCCTCACGCTGCGTGGCACCCTGCGGCCAGCAAGAACAGGGGCAGGGCGGCCACGCTAAAAATAACACGGCCAGGCCCGGGGAGGTCGCCGGGGCCGCCTATTGGGGGACAAGCGGCCAAACACAGACACGGAAACCCCAAGTAGGAAGAGGGCGCCCCTACCTATTTTGGGAAAACCAAATAGAGCTCCCGAGAGAGGGAGGGCCTGGGGGTGGGGTCCACAGGGGCTCCCCCCAGCCAAGTAGAAATCCGCCCTGCAGCGCTCCTGGGCCAGGGATACCGAGGCACTCGGGGCGCCTTCCCTGAGGGAGAAGGGAGTGGGCCAGGCCCCAAGGTCCCCCAGCAAGACCGGGTCTCTGCCACACCCTGCCAGGCCCCAGCCGCTTCCTGACCCAGAAACCACCCAAACAGCCAGACCATGCTGGAGAAGCTACAGAGCAGGTCACCAAGCCCCACGGACAACCGGGCATCCACAGAGCCGCAGACACTGAGCACCTACTGCCACCGAGGCCACCCGAGGCCTAGCATCCAAGGAGGATGGCATGGGCACTGAGCCTGGACATCCCTTTCCTGGGGCGTGGGGCACTGAGACCATGAGCAGGGTGTGAGCAGAGGCCAGGAGGGAAGGACCCAGGCAGGCGTGGGCCCAGGGCTCCCAGGGAGGGCAGGGGCCCGAGGAAAGCAGAGCCCTGAACCCGCAGAGCTCCCTGGTCGTGGAAGCGGGGAGCCCCCAGCCCTCCCGCACAGGAGGGGCCCCGCCAGGGCCAGGGGCCAGCTGTGAGAAAGCTCAGCTGCCGATCCCTGAGGGGTCCGGGCCCAGGAGCCAGCCAGACCTGGGCCCACACCCCGTCTGGGCACGCAGCTCCCCGAGGCGCCGTCTCCCTCGGGTCAAAGGTAAAAGGACGGGCACCGTCACCGAGGGTCCTCAAGATGATGTGGCCATCCTGCCGCGTAGCCCGGACCCCTCCCCTGCCTGTCCCTCTCCAGCCCCAGCCCCGCACTCACCTGGGGGCTGCCCGTGCCGAAGCCCAGGGTGGGCGTGGTGGGCACCGACATGGAGTGGCCCATGGGGGAGCTGATGACCGAGAAGGGCGGGCCCATGCCGTTGATGGGCGAGCTCAGGGTGCTGATGGGTGAGTGCAGCTGCCCCGGGGAGCCCAGCGAGGAGCCAATGCCAGGTCCCACGGCGGGGTGCAGCGAGGGGACCGCCATGGAGCCTCGCCCCGGCGGGGCGTTGAGGGGCGAGGAGTTCACCTGGGTGGAGAAGTCTGCAAGACAAGAGCCCGCGGGAGGGCAGGGTCAGAGCAGGCGGCCAGGGTGGACCCCTCCACGACCCACGCCAACTGCCACTCCCCTCGGGCTGCACACAGGCCCACGGGAACGCCCCGGGCACCCCCGGAGCGGCTCCACCAGTCCAGATGGCACCCCCACACGAGGCCAGGCCAGGGCTGACTGGTTCTCCCCTCCAAGGCGCCATCCCCCACCCGGCCCGGGCGTTAGGCTGGGCCCGGGACAGAAGCTGCCATCGGCGCACCCCAAGATGCCCATCTGGGCCTGCCCACCTCCACACCCCAGGCCCGTCTGCACCCAGGAAGCAGAGGAAGGAACGTCCCCGGCCAGGACTGGACAGCCCCTCTGCCATCCCCACGGCGGGTCGAGGCGAAGGCCGGGGAGTGATAACGAGAGCGGATGCTCTCAGAGCACATACTGCGCACCAGGAGCTGGCCTGGCCTTGGCACGGGTGCACTGGTGGGGCAGAGCACACAGTAGGCGCTGTTGTCGCCCATTCCAGGGGTGGAAGAATCGAGGCCCTGAGTCCTTAGCACTGCCGCGGCAGAGCCGGACTGGCTCCAGACGCTGACCCCCTCCAAAGTCGGTGGCCCTAACCGCCAGTCCACACCGCCTGGGCCTGCTCAGGTGCCACGGCAGTGGCAGCCGGGATTCCGTGGCCCGGGGTCTGTTGGGTCTCGTGGGGCCCAGGGGCAGGAGGGGACTAGAAAGCTGGGAAGGGGGCACCCGGCGCTTCCCATGTAGGTGGGGAGCTTCCGGGTGGCCACGGAGGGGCCCAGGTGTGTGCCGGCACGGGGCAGCCCGCAGCGGCAGGGAGGAGCTGGGCCCGCCCACACGCCAGCCTTTCATCTCGGGGATTTCAAAGCCCCCAGCAAGCGCTTAACAAGGCCCCCACCCCAGCCTGAGGGAGGAGGCTCCCCGGGGTGACTCCACTGCCCACGGCCGGTCAGACCACCGGGACAACATCATGAGCCGCACAGGTGGCCACGGGCACAGCCCGTTCCCACAGGCCAGGAGCTCCAGGCTGACTCCCCCCAGCCCCCTGGCTGGCCTCGCCTTGCCACCTGCAGTGCGGGGCCCCGGCCCTTCCCGCCTCGAGATCACATGCGCTCCTGAGGAGCCGAGTGGGACCACGGGCACGTGGAGGGGCTAAGACTGAACCCACACGTGCAGGCTGGGGACACACCCTGGTGCCCCCTCAACAGCCTCTGGAAGGCTGCTCCTCCCTGTGCCCCGGAGCACCCGTGTCTGGGCGCTTGCTGGGCGCCAGGCTGGCGGGAAGAAGCCCCGCGCAGGGCATCAGCATTTGCCGCCTGTGCAAGGGAGTCTCAGGACACCAGTGCCAGGGCCGCAGGGACCCGCCTGCGTCCCGCGGCTGGGGTGAGCCCAGCCCCTGTGCCAGCGTGCCGGCCGGGAGGCCGACCCCCGTCCAGGAGCAATCGCCATTCCCACGCTGCCTCCTTCCCAGCGGGGGCAGGAAGCAGCCCAGGAGCCACCTTCCGCCAGGCACCTTCCACGAATGGGTCCACGGCGGGTGGGCCAGCCTGGCCGCCCTCGCAGCCCGAGTACAACCCCATCAGCAAACGAGCCCCTGGATCCACCGGCCACCTTGCCGTCCACAAAACTGGGAACGAACCGTTCCACCGAGGCTGGAAATGCAAACTTATGGGACTCAGACCCAATGCTGGCAACAATCAGGGCCGCATCAGCCCCCGGCTCCCAGCGGGCGAGGGCGCGGGACCCACGTGTGAACGCGTCCACGTGGAGGCAGGATGCCCAGGCGCAGAAGGCCGGGCAGGGGGCAGCGAGGGGCTGAGGGAGCAGGCGGCAGGAGCGAGTGTCACCTAAGTCTGACACGCCTTCACGGCCCTGACGTCACTGAGTCCTCGGGACTGTCAGCACTCCAGAACTGCAGCTGCTCCCAGGCCACCAGGCACCGCAGGACGCCGGGACACCTCACCCCACCTTCACCCGGCCCTGGAAGGGGCCGCCAGGGCCCAAGTTTCCTCCCTTTCCAGGCCTCGGTTTCCTCATCAGGGAAATGCAGGTGGCACGGCCCTCTACAGGGCCAGAGCCCACACGGTGACCCGGGGCCGGGCCCTCCCCGTCAGCCTAATCCGGAGAAGCAGCCCACTGACCTCGGGGCGGAAGGGACAGGAAGGCGAGACTCACTGCACCAAGTGGCCATGCACACCTCTCCGCCAGAGAAGGGCCAGGGCCGGGGGGCGGCCGCATCAGCCTGGGCCCCAGACTGCAGGGCTGACCCTGAGGCCCTGGCCACCCCTGGGGAAGTCACCTTTCCTCCTGGCCTCCGAGAACAAGACGGGGATTTGAGGGCCAGGAGAGAAGTTGCTGCTGGATTCTCCCGGCTCCCCTACCCCGGCCCCTGCTCCGGGTGTGACCACAGGTGTGACCACAGGGGCCCCTGAGTCAGAGGAGGGGACGGCGGCGTTTCTGGGACAGCCTGCCAGGCCACCCTGCGGCTGGTCTCCCCGAGCCAGCTGTCCCCGGGACATGACACGAGGGCCGGCGGCCCCAGACCCCTGAGAGGGGAGTCCGCGGCTGGCCGGCTGTGCCCACCCACAAGGGAGCACTCCTGCAGAAGGGGCCGGCCAGGGGTGAAAGGCACATCTCAGCCGTGAACCGCCGGCTCCCATAGCTACAGCCGCGCAGGGACCTCGAGGACTCGGGCCTCGGCCTGCACAGACGGTGCCGGCCGCGCAGCTGGGCTGGCTGGTGTTGCTCGCTTGCTCTCCCTGGCAGGAAGAGGAGGAGCGGCAGGAGAAAGCTCCAGCCAGAAGGATGGAGGGAGGGAAGGAAGGAGGGAGGAAAAGAGGAGGGAGGCCCCAACTCTTTCCTGGCCTCCAATAAACTGCCTGCACTCAGCTCAAGTTTGAAACCCCTGAGGAAAGGAAGTCAGTTAGGTGGGGGACGAAACTGCTCAGGGAGGGCGGAGGAGAGTGGGTTGGGGAGAAAGGGGAGAAAACAGGGAGGCAGCCCCCAGCCCGCCAGCCTGTGGGTGTGGCCCCCGGCAAGGGTGGAGCCCCGGCTCCCTGCCCCACCCCCAGCCTAACGGTGCAGGCCCCGTCCAGCCACTGCTCAGGGCGCCCGGCTCCCGGCCACCCAGCAATGCCCCTGCACGGCCCGCTGCCCCCAGGCCCCCGCTCCAGGGCTCTTCCTGTTTACACAGAACATCCCAGCAGACACCTTCCCGGAGCCCCGCGACAATGGGCTGGGCGTGTTTTCTGGACTCTTCTGGAGAGAGATGCTTTCTGGCCAGGAAGGGAGTGTTAAAAAGAAAAGGCAAAAAGAAAACGCCTAAACATCCTCTCCTTGCAGCAAAAGGCCCCGTCCGCGTGCTGGCTCCGCCTCTCCCGGGTCCATCCATCCCCACCCGACACCCGGCGAAGACAAGGCGCTACTCTTGCATGGTCCCACTCCGGAGCGCAGGGCCGTCACCAGCCAGCCTCCACTGGCGTGTCTGACCCTCCGCGTTCCCTCCCGTGGGGGGTGCTGTGGCCCTGGGGCTCCCTGGGGCCAGCCTCAGACACCCAGACTCAGCCTCGAGCCGGTGGCCACACGGCTGTCCCAGCACAGAGGGGCGGCAGGGCGGGCGGCCTCAGGGGGACAGGCCCTGGGTGGCAGAATCGAATCCCCGAGTCTGGAAACCTCAGAACCTGTGGTGCGCGAGGCCCGCGCTTCCCAGAACCTCGCGCCTCTTCCGCCCGCCGCCCCCCTTCTGCACCAGCACCAGCCGGCATGGCCCGGGACTCTGGGGAAGGAGGGCGCGGCCCAGGTCATAGCACCTCCAGTGACAGAGAGACAGAGGAGAGCAGGCCCCAATTCAGGCAGGGGAGACGCCCCGGCAGCCCCCACACGGGCAAAGGCACTTCCCTCGGCAGCTGGATTCCAACCCAGGAGTGCTGCACGGAAGAGGTGGTGGAGCGATCTCACCCTTGGCACAAAGCCGACTCTAAAATGCAACACCCAGAGGCCAGCAGCAGAGACCACGGGGCAGAGACAGAATGCCCTGGAACAGGTGGCACCCACTGCAGGCGTGGAGCAGCTCGCTGGCCTCAGAGGGCAGATCTGGGGGCTGGGAGCTGAAAGCTCCATTCAGTAAAGGCGAAATGAAGAGCGTTCTCATCTCCGCTGCTGCCCAACAAGGCACGGCTGCTCCTGGAGGTGGGTGAGTCCCCACCAGGACTGCACGCAACCGCCCAGGAATGGCCCCGGGGACACTTGTGTCCCCAGTGCTCTTGCAGAAGAGAATGAGACATCGCTACCAACAAAAACTCCCGAGCTGCACAAGTTTCTAGGACCGCCTGCTCCCCAGGACCCCCAGCCGGAAGCCTGGGAACCCCCCACCAACCCTCCTCTGGCCTCTGTCTGGCAGGCGGGGGAGGCAGAGGAGGTGACAGGAAATGCCAGCCTCACTGCGGCTGGGGCGAGGACAAGCCCCCACCCCCACTCCGGACACCAGTGCTGTCCTGGGCAGCCATGGAAGCCACGGCCTTGGAGAGGGGGCCCCAGGCTCCCCACAGGCCTCTGGACTCTGCAGCACCAAAAATGGCAGGGTCCAGGCAGGCGGAAGGCCAGGGCGAGGGACAGGCCACGTGTCCGGATGGGCAACCGAGGACACTGAGGTCCGATCCAGGGCCCATCGCGCCCTGCAGGAAGCTGGCAGGGGTGGGGAGGACGGCAGTCCCTCGGGGCTTCGAGCTGGGGTGCACAGGATGGCACGGAGGTGGGGGCCCAGGCACAGAGACGTGCGGGCGGCGGGGCAGCCCAGGCCGAGGAAGCCTACGTGCTGAGCCAGCACCCTGCACCCTGCCTGGGGACCCCCCCGGAACCGAAACCCTGTGGCAGGCGGCTGGCAGGCCCCCGGAGCTTCCTGGACGCCCACCTCCAGCCCCCACCTTCCGGAAGTACTGCTTCCCTGCCCGCCGGGGGAGGGAGAAGTGGCAGCCCTGGCAGCACTGGCAGGGACGTGGCAGGACCACGGCGCGCCAGGGTTTGGGGGAAGCTGAGCGTGGTTAGAGCAGGAGGGGGAGGGGAAGGCGCCCACAGCCCCGCTAGGTGAGGGGCCCCCAGGAGCCGGGCAGGGCGGCAGACGTGCTGCACACAGGAGGGCTGGCGTGGTGAGAACGGGCTCCGTCCGGCCCACCCTCGGGGCCACCGGGCCCACCACTGCCTGGCCAAGGGACCCTGGGCAGCCCCTGAACTTCAGTAAGCCTCGGTTTCCCCTCCCAGGGGCTGCCGTGCCACCTGAAGGGATGGGCCCCGCAAGCGCACGGCAGGCTGGGCTCTCAGCCCCTGCCCTGCGCCTGCCTCCTGCCCACCGCCCTGCAGAGGGCAGGCAGAGGCTCAGGACCTGTCGCCCCAGCCCAGGAGCACGGCCCACCTGCTGCCTCCTGGCCCACGGCGGGCTTACAGCGCAGGTGGCCTGGGCTGGGACTTCAGCTCTTCTGGGGTCACCCTGTCCTTACCCTAACCAACCACCCAGGACCCAAATCTCAGCCCCCCCTGAGGACACGGAGCCAGCCGGACCCTCCCGGGTGGTCAGAAGTAGCTCAGGCCTCCCCAGAAACAAGAGCCTGGGGGCCTCACCAGGGTCTGGTGGGAGAACAAGGAACACAGACCAGGAGGCCACCAGGAGGCCGCCTCCCCCAGCCAGGTCGGCCAGGTCCACCGGCTGCAGGCACCAGGACTCGGAGCCTGGGGTGGCCAGACCTCCTAGGCACTGGAGGAGCAAGAGGAGGAAGGAGGGGCACCGTACCCCAAGGCGGGCATCGCCCTCACTCGGGCCGCACCACCAGTGGCTCTAAGGGCTGCCGGCCCCCGGGTGCCCAACAGGGGCTTCCTGCCCCCCAGACCCCATGGAGCCCACCGCTGACCTGCGCCAGAGCACGGCTCCCACGCGCAGTCCTGCCCAACCCCCTGCCACAGACCCAGGTGGGAAGGGCCCTACCATGATCACCTGTCCCCATGGCTGGCCAGAGGGCCAGGACGGAAGGGTGAGGGGGTGGGGAGGGTGGACACAGGTGGCCGAGCCAAGGGACAGACAGACAGTCCTGTGCTAGACACAATACCAAAATCCCACCAGCCCTGAGGACGCGTGGGAGGGGAGTGGCCAGAGGCTGTGGACCAGCAGGGACAGGCCACTCCCAGGGAGACCGACGCTTCCCCGCGAGCCGAGGCGTCCAGGCCTCGAGAGCAAGCCGGTCAGCGCTCAGGACTCCTGTCTAGATGATGCTTCAGTGAGGCCAGCCCCTCGGGCTCCGTTTGACCACGAGACCCTCAAGGAAACTGAATGCCAAAGCCACCTCTATGGTCGCCAGCCCCCGAGACAACCGGGAGAAAGCAGGGTCTTAACTCCCTGACACCTCGCCCAGGAGGAGCCACGCACCAGGCCCTCCGTCCTGGAAGTCAGCACGCTCCCCTCTGCCCTTCCAGCCCGGGAGGCCTCCGTGGCGGGGACATGCCCAGTCCCCCCCGCCGTGGGAGCAGGGCCCGGCTCACAGCGGGAGCTTGGCAGACACAGGGCAGCGAGGCGCGTGAAGTGAGGGCAAGAGCCCAGGGTGCTACCTGAGGCCCCTGGTCCTGCCATGGGAGGGTGTGCGGCACGCGGGCAGGACTGGCCAGGCAGCCTGGTCCCCAGGGAAACAGATGCAAAGGCAAGGACAACCCAGACCTGCAGGACCCCCAGCCAGGGCCCCCTCCAGAGACCCCACAACTTCCAGGGCATGAAAACACGGAAGGGTGACTCACACACCTTGGCCTTCTCCGAGTCGCAGCCAGGAGAAGCCAGCTAAGGCCCTTCAGTCCTGACTGACCTCAAACTCCCAGCACACAGGCTCACCCCTCATGGAGATGGGCCCCGCCAAGGCCCAAAAGGTTCAGTGAAACTGCTCTTGATAATAAAGCTCAGGGTAGGGCAATGTCTGTGAAGGCACCCAGCAAGCACTCGATGACAAACACCTCTGTACCATCGCCACCATCACCATCACCACCACCATCACCATCATCACCATCATCATCACCAACATCACCATCACCGCCATCATCAACATCACCATCACCATCATCACCACTATCACCAACAACATCACCATCACCGCCATCATCAACATCACCATCACCATCATCATCATCACCATCATCACCACCACCACCATCACCAACATCACCACCATCAACACCACCATCATCACCATCATCACCACCATCACAAACATCACCATCATCAACATCACCATCATCACCATCATCACCAACATCACCATCACTACCATATTCACCATCACTGCCATTATTATGAATCAATATCACTAATACCATTACCACCATCATCAACATCAACATCACCACCACCACCATCACTGCCATCATCACCATCATCACCATCACCACCACCACCACCATCAATATCACCACCATTAGACATCACCACCACCACCACCAGATATCACCACCACCACCTCCATCAACATCACCACCATCATCATCACCACCATCATCACCATCACTGCCATCATCACCACCACCACAACCATTAACATCACGACCATCACCACCAACATCACTATCACCATTACCACAATCATCACCATCACCACCATCATCGACATCACCATCACCACCACCATCACCACCAATATCACCATCACTACCATCACCCTCATCATCACCACCATCAGCACCAACACAACTACTACCATTAACACCATCAATACTATCACCACTACCATCACCATCACCACCATCATTATCACCACCATCATCATCATCATGATCACATCACTACCATCATCAGCAGCAGCATTATCACCACCATCAATATCACCACAACACCACCATCATTCTCACATCACCATCATCACCTGAGCAATCCCTTGCCCCCTCCACCGTGCAGACGGGAGGCTGAAGCCCTGAGAGGCTAATAGGTTTTGCCATAAGTGGCAAAGGGATAAACAAATGATGTTTCAGGTTTTCTTGGCCATGCTAAGCAAGCTGGGCACTGGCCAGGGGCAGAAGGAACAGGAAGTGGTGCCCAGGCTGACAGCAGCCCTTGCCAGCCCACTCGTACACCCTGGGGGTGCTGTGGTTGAACCCGTGGTGGCCAGTGCAGCTGGAGCCCTACCATGGTGAGGGAAGTGGGAAACATGGCCAGGAAGAAGAGGGTCTCCCGGTGACCAGCCAGCCCCAGGAGCACTCAGAAAGCTGAGGAGCAAAGACACCCACACACTGGAGCGCTGGGGCCAGGGGCTTTGCAGGAAGCCCCCCTTTGTGCCCACTCCCCTTGGAGGCCCATGGTCCATGGGGGCTGTGGCCACAGGCCTCACACGGTCCCAATGCTTGCAGCAGTTGCTGTCACCACTCACTGGGCCAGCAGGGCTCTGCCAGATGCCCACAGCGGCCACTGTCCAGGGGTAGTGCCTGAACCACCACAGCACAGATAAGGAAACTGAGTCACAGAGCTACATTCACTCCCAAATTCTTCATGGCTCAGAGAAATGGGTTGGGGAAGGGAGCTGGAGGGGGGGGAGACAGCTGGGAGGTGTAGGCCAGCCCCCTGCCAGCCCCCGCCCTCCCTGGCCCAGTCCCCGGCTGTGTCGTGACCCCCTCACCGCCCTGTGTGCTGCAGGGGGAAGACCCCGGGGGCGCTCCTGGCTAACAGGTGGCAGGGCCCGCCGCGTGCACGCCTCCCTGCTGGCTCCATCCCACACTTGGCACGGGTGCCCCAAACACCGGCTCAGGAAGTGCCCACTCCCTACTGTCACTCCCTCTTCCCCCTCATGCCAGGGTTTCCTAGGGTAGGGCAGAGCCAGGTTTTTAGGACGCCTGTCCCAAGGGGCTCAGCGGGGGTAGGAGGACTGCAGTGGCTGTGGGACTCGGACACCCACGCAAAGCCAGGCCCAGGGCCAGCTCCCACTCCAGGTGCCGTGCTTCCCTCCACCCAAAGGCGGCCCTTCCCCAGGTGCAAGCCACACGGCCATCACGTGCGGTGACCGCAGAATGGAGTCCTGACCCCGGGGGCCTGGACCAGGGCCCCCAAATCTAAGACCAGGGCCCCCAAATCTGACGCCAGCCCTTTGAGGAGCATGCCAAGGCATCTGATTTTACTGGCAAACACTCCACATCACCCCCAGAGATGGCTGTGGGGCGAGGAGGATTCAAGTGGCCTCACTGATGAGGTCACCCACTCATCCCAGGGATCCAGGGGTGAAGAGGGCCCGGCCCAGCCAGCCAGCGCCAAGGAGGGAGTCAGCACGGTGCAGAGACAGGCAGCGCCCAGTGCCGGGGCCTCGGGGCCAGGACCACCCAGCCACGCCCCCTCAGCAGGTTCCCAGAAAAGAGCCCCTGCCAGGGGGAGAGGGACGAGGCAGGCTCAGGGCCACCCACCCAGAAAGATGCCAGTCACCCCCAGGGAGTCCCAGGAGCTGCTGTCCATTCCCAAGGCTTGGCACCCCTGCACAGACTGCCCTCCCCCGGGCATGGCGGGCAGACCAACCCGACCGCCGCCCGACAGCTTGGCCCTGCCCTGCCCAACAAGCCAGGAAGGGCTGCCTGGGGTAGAGGCCAAGGATAGGTGGGAGTCAAGCTCCAGGCCCAGTGGAATCCCTATGGCAGGAAGCAGGGCCACAGATGCAGGGTGACAAAAGGGACAGGCCCCAGGAAGCTGGGGACTGTGACCGGCTGCTGTGTGACATCTTCCTAGCCTTCGCCTGTGCACATGGAGACTCTGACCCTGGGGCCTGGCCGGCACTGCTGCGCCAGGTGACCGTCAAGTTTCCCTAAAAACACAGTCCCTACAGGGACAAAAGGTGCTCTAAGCAGCAGCTGCCGCGGCCCAGACACCCGCTCCACGTGCACGGCTGGCTGACACTGCGAGAGCTCACAGAAGTGTCACAACCAGAGAGAGCTGTCCCCGTCCCGGAGAGGAGAAATCAGGGCTCGGGGGCGAGGTACTTCCAAGCCAAGAGTGAGAGATGCCCGGCCAGGCCCAGAGCCCCAGCTCCCTGCCCCTCGTGCCCCCAATATGTGTCACCCCTCGGCCACCAGGGTGGCCAGGCACGGCAGACACCCTGGGCCCCGTGAGTTCCAGCAATGACGCCCGCCCTGGGGGACGGACACCAGCCCAGGGACCTGGAGGGACGCTCACCTCTCCAGGGCTTGGCAGGGGCTCCTGGGCGCCGTGGCCTCCTCTCTAGGCTGTCCCCCTGAACTGTCCCCAGCACCTCCATGGGGCCTGCCCAGGCCTCCGAGGAGGGTGGGCAGGAAGGAGGGGAATTCCTGGAAAAACCCCGCCTGCTCCACGACCAGCCTGGGGGGTGAGGGGGCCCCGAGCACGCCGGCTCTCGGGCGCAGTTTCTCTTCGACAGGAAAACAAATGATTCTTGTTTCATTTTGAGCCATTTTGCTCTCGGCGGCTCAGAGGCCCCTGCCAGCCACCACTCTGTCGCGGAACAGGCACGCTTTCCTCTGCCCGGCGGGGCTGTCTCCTCCCGGGTTCCATGAGAGTTTCCGGCGGCTTCGGGACCACGTCGGCAGATGCTCCGGCCGGGCCCAGCCACAGCCTACCCTGCTGCGGCGGAGCGTGGGGGGCGCCAGGCCAGGGGGCCAGCGGGGCTGTTAAGTCAGGGACTCTGGAATGGTCAGGGCACAACTCCAGGGGCCTGGCATGGGGCTGGCCGCTCCTAGGGACGTCCCCGAGTCCCCCGCAGCCCACGGAGCGTCACCCTTTGCGGACACGGTCCTGGATGCTCAAGGCAGCAGGGCGTGGCCACCGGGGCTGCACAGTGGACAGAGGTGGGCCCGAGCACGGCGTCCCAGGGGGGCAGAGCACCTGGTCAGCACCCAGGGCTGAAGGTTGGGAGTTGGGGCCCTTCCAGTCAGTCCCGGCTTTCTAAGAACCCCCCACCCCCGCCCCGCCCTGCCCCGCCTGGCTGCCATCGCATCGGCCCTGCCCACACCGGCACACGGGTGTCATCCCCGTAGTGGAGGCTCACCCACGCCCGCGCTGACTCAGCCAGCAGCACCCAAGCTGGGTGCCCGTCCTGTGCGGGGGCCCGGGTGGTGGGGTGTCTGCAGACCAGGGACAGAGCCCCGCCCACAAGACAGGCCGAAAACAGGATGTCAGCCCACCGAGCGGGGCTTCCCCCATCCCACCGCAGCGTGGGCGCCTCCCCGTCCCTGTCCGCTCGCGGCGGGGCCCGCGTGGCCGCTCGCCGTGCCAGCAAGGCCGACCCTCCGCCCGGCCCCTGCGGCACTCAGAGCAGCCTCCGCAGAGCTCAGCCTCGGCACGCCCCTCCCGCCCCGCTGGAGACCCGGGCCAGGTGGTCCCCAGCAGCCCGCTGCCCTGGCCCTGCAGCGCCCGGCACACCTGGGCCCACAGCGCTCCTGGGATTGATTCCCAGGCTCAGGATGTGACCCCAGGCAGCCAACACTTTCTCACCTGCTGTGGCAGACCCTCCTCCCCTCAGCCTGGGGAGAGCAGACTGGGCTCCGCTCTGCGCCAGGGAAGGGGGCGTCCAGGAGGCCAAGGGGACCCTTGCCCGCGGAAGCCAGGCAAGCACGGGGCCAGGGCCGCTGACTTCAGAACTGCCATCCTCTCCGCAGCAGGGCTCTGACCTGGGGCCCCGTGTCCTCCCCCACCCCCACCAATCAGCACTGATCGGGGGCTGCTGTGGCCACAGGAGGGGACGTGAGTGTAGACAAGCGGCAGGCAGCATCTGCGCTCTCACCCCCCCCAACCCAAAAGCCCCAGGTGGGGTTACAGGGAGCACCACAGCGGCACCAGCCGGGAAGCGAACCGCAAGGCCTCCGGGGGAGGAAGGGGAGGGACAGGCAGCCGTGAGGGCCACGCTCTGGGCTCTGATGACCACACCACATCCACGTGGCCACCCCGTCAGATGCCCACCAGCCCCCTCTGTACATGTGAGAGCCAGAAGTGGCCAAGTTCAGATCTGGCCCAGGCCAGGCTACAGCCAGCTTGGCAAACCATCTCCACTGCCGTCCCCTTCCCTGGTCACTCAGCAAGGGGGTCGCTGTCCACTCTGTTGCCCCCAGAACATCCCATGGCCCCCAATATGCCCCCAGAGCTCCCGGCCAGGGAGCCCCTGAGCCCTGGCCAACAGGGGCAGCCTCTGCTGCCCCTGCCCCAGCGCCCTTCCTGGCCGGCTTGGCCTCACCCGCATCCAGTCCTCTGGACCCCACGAGCAACCTCCATGGGCTGGCCAAGGTCAAGGTCAACATGGGGTGTAGGTTCAGCAAAACTACACATCCACCATTTACACCTCTCCTGGCGAATGCGTGACAATACCTTCCACGAACGTGAACAGCAGCATGAGCTTCTGAACGCCCAGGGGCGGGGAGCGGGCTGGGGACATCCACGACAGGACCAGTGAGGTGACCACGGTGGCTCTGCAGGCCGAGGGGCCCAGCCAAGAGGCAGGGAGAGCCAGACACAGAGGCCCTGAGGCCACAGCCCTGGAGGACACGCCAGGCAGGCAGCAGCCACCCAGTCACCCACCCTGGGGGAGAGCGGGGGACGCCCAGCTCAGCACCTGGCAGGCAGGAGCAGGGACCCCAGCAGCACGCCCCCCCCAAGACTTCAAGCCACCCCAAGTCCCAAAACCCACACGCAACCCGCAATGAGGCAGCCCCCGCCATGCGGGGAGGCCCAGTCCCTCCAGAGAACGCCCAGCACGCAGGACACCTGGGAAACTTAGCACCTGGCCCCGTGAGCACCCAGCTGTCACCTGGCTAGTCGGGAGAACAGGGCAGAGAAAGGACAACGAAGTGCAACCTCACGACCCAGTCCCCGACCCAGCCTCAGGAAGACAGGGACGTGGGCCAGGGCAGCCTGACGCACTCAGAGAGGTTGCTGCCGACTCAAGAAGCTGGAAACCCACAGGCTTGACTCGCATGAGCTGCCCTCGCTCAGGGCCTACGAACTCGACTGCACACAGGACGCTAACACGCTGCTCTGGATGACTTCCCAGAGAACAGCGATCGGGAAGAGGTAGAAGTGGCAGCCAGGAACAACAAACGAAGGCGACGGACAGAGACACACAGAGGGGGCTCCCGGTCCCCGCAGGCCACCAGGACACGCACGCAGGGCAAGGCACACCGTGTGCCTGCCGCTGACAGACACAGCGGAACACAGGAAACGCGTGTGCGTGGCACTTCACAGGAAGGTGCCCCCTGCACCTGGTGTTCCTCGCTTTAGGCGTCTGCTCCAAAACTGAGCGCCTCCCAGACACGGCCCCGCCCAGCCTCCCCCGGCGCCCAGCCCTGGATACACAAGCTGAGCACGGCGGTCCACACGCCCATGACTGCAAGAGCAAGACGGTCCAAGCTCACACCCGGGCCAGCCAGGTCTGGTTCCAGTCCCTGCCCCGAGCCTCCCCGAGACCTTGGCAAAGTGGATTCACAGCTCTGAGCCTCAGTTTCCCCTGAGACGTGGCCACAGAGGGCATGTGTCCCTGTAGGGATGGCTGTGAAGACACAGAGCCTCCGCGTGGGCCCTGGTACACGGCACGCGGCAGGTAACAGACGCCAGGTCATGAAAAAGAGGAGGTGGGATGAGCCTGGCTCGGCAGGAGCGAGGGGCTGGGGAAGCCTGTTCCTGCCTCCCCCAGCACAACAACGTGGGACCTCTAGACCAGGACCACCACCCCCCCCCCCCGATTCCAGCACCTCTCCCCACAGAGAGGGGCTGCCAGACGGCACCGGGCTGCCCGAGCAGCCTCCCTCTCGCCCTACCCACGCCACGGCCATGACACCACAGCAGCCAGGGCAAGCGCTGGGCCATCCACCCCGGGCAGGCTCTAGGCAGCCGAGCCTCCTGCCGCTCCCTGCAGAGTGCTCCAACGCCAGGCCCGGGGGAGGGGGCCGGGTCCCCTGCACCCACCGTGCACCCAGCCTGCTTCCTCACCCGTGAAAGTGCAGCAGAGCCAGACCCCCGGGGTCCCCCATGGCAGCCTGGGAGGACCAGACACCCGTAAGACACCCTCGGCACGGCCAGGCACAGGTGTGCACGGCAGCTGTGGCCAGGTGGAAAGCAGACTCTCCTGGGCCCAGGCCCCGGGCCCCCCACCCAGACACTCCTCTCCCGGGTCCTCTCCCCCAGCCCCAGACTTACCACAAGTCTCACACCCAGAGGCAGGACACGGGCACCCCCCCAGGCCACACCGTCCCCGTGCCCACCAAACCCGGCACTCACCTGCCAGCCACCTGTGGTCCCCCACCCGCCAGGCCAGACCACCTCCCGAAAGAGAGGCGAGGAGGTGCAGCCTCATGGTGAGAGCCGGAGAGAGGTCCCACCATGGGGGCGACCCCATCAGCCCCCGGCCTGCCGGCTCGGGGTCCCACAGCCTCGGGCGATGCAGCGTGGTGGCTGGGGGGGCAGGCAGAGCCTGGGCGAGGAAGCCAAGAGAGCCGGCGTCCCCTCGAGGCAGCCTGGAACTGGCTGGGAGCAAGTGGCACTCACACTGGCCCAGCGGCCCAGTTCCCCTTTCCCGGGGCCACCCGGCCCCCCACCCTCGCCCAGACACCTGTGACCACAGGCCGCTCCCATTGGCCAAGGCCAAGAGCTTCTTGGAAGAGGACAAAGACCCTGGCCTCATTTCCTCATCCGCGGCATGACCATCACAGCCGGCAGCTGGCGCCGTCACCCGCCTGGGCCTGGGCAGAGGGGAATGGCAAGGCCTGGCATCGGGGAGACCCAGGTTCAAAGCTGGCTCCACCACCAGCCGGCCGCCCAGCTGCGGGCAAATCGGCTGACCTGGCTCATGTGCCTCCCTGCATGCGGGGGTTGGGGGGGAACAGCAGGATGGGGCCCACCTCTGGGGGCTACAGGGACACGAGAGGGACGGAGGCCCCCTGGCCCCTCCAGACACGTGGCAGGGCCATTCTTCCAAGGCACACAATACCTTTTGGGGCCCATAAGCCAACAGCCAAGCCAGGGCCGCGTGGGGACACAGGGATTAAGCCTCCGACACGCAAGTGGGGCGTCCTCAGTCCCTGCCCCCGGGAGGCCTGAGGCCCGACCAGCTCTGTCCACACAGGGCTGCCCCGCCCAGGGTACAGGGGCTGCGGCCAGGGAGCCAGACCTCGAGGAGGGTGTGGGGGCGGCTCTGAGCGGCAGGCACTCAGCGTGCACTGGCCTGTGCCCACACCAGGCCGGCGCTGGGGACGGGCCGCCTCGATGTCACCCAGGACTGGATGGGGACCAGAATTCTCCCAAGGGAGACCCCACGCACTCGCGCCCATCTGAAAACCCTTCTGCAGGCGGCGGGCGCCCAGGGCAGGAGGCCAGGCTGGCTCAGACTGCAGGAGGGAACAGCCCTCACCGGAGCTCGCGGAAACCCCGACGGCCACGACGGCCCAGGGCGCCGGTATCCGGTGACAGGCGGGACACGGGTGAGCGCCACTCTTCCTGGAAGACTCTTCCAGAACAGGGCCAGAGGACCCTCACGCCCAGGCTGACGGCCAAGTGGCCACCCTGCCTTGGTCTCCCTCCAGCCCCTCCGGGCCCCGCGCCCAGCACAGCCTCCAGGGGCCCTGCGGTGGCTCCGCACACTCTCCACCCAAAACCCAGCTCGCCGCATTGCCGTGAACATCCACACTCTCCAGAAACCACGAAAATCCTGATTCCCGGGCCTGCCCCCACCCTGGCTGTCCCAACCTCACTGTGTCTCCACTGCCTGTGACACCCTTGGACCCCATCCTTCGTCACCAGGGACCAGAGTCACGGCTTGCTGCCCCCTGTACCCCAGGCCCAGCCTCACAAGCAGGTGCCCACGAATGTCGGCCAGTCTGGGGTTCGAGGGCAGTAAGGGAAGTCCCGGGTCCCGGAATGAAGCAGAAGGGGTCTGAGACTCCGGGATCCAGCGGGGGGACCCAGGACAGTTGCCACACTTTCCCTCGACCTGGGTTTTCATGCCACAGACACGTGTTATTTTCCTAATGACACAGGACCCTGGCCAGATAGTCCCTCGACCTCCTCGGTGTTGGCCGGGACCCTCATTTGGTTCTCTCTGGGCGACCGGCACCACACCTGGACACACTCATCCAAGGGACAGGGCACAAGGGGGTCCTGCCCGGAGCGAGGGTGACAGCCCAGCCTGCCTCATCCCCACCCAGCCCACGCCAAAGGCTTCCTCCCCAAAGGGCACACCATGCCAGCTCAGCTGCAGCTGGTAGTCAACCATGACTCCCGGATCCTCCCCGGCTGCCTGGGGGATCCTCCTGGCCCTCACCTGATCAGTGTGTTGGTGCCCAACGAGCCTCATCACCTGAAAACTCACTCAGTCCTCTCAAGTGGCCAGGCAGGATGAGGTGCTCAGTGCCGCCTTTCCACCCGTGCCCAAGGGGACAGGCGGGCCCGGGACTGCAAGGCTACCTCTCGGGGCCAACACCAACTCCTGCCTCAGCCGGGCGAGGGCTGGGCCCGGGCCTTGTCCTGGCCCACAGCCGGGCACCCAGCCTGCCACACCCTCCACCTCCTGTTGACCTGCCCTGGCCCCCCAAAGCCACCCCACGTCCACCTCGCCCCACCCAGGCACGGCTCAGCGATGACGGAGAGACCCACCCCGGCCCAGCCGAGCAGCTGCAGGCCCCGCCCACCAGCTAGGCCCCAGGTGTAGCACAGGGTGCCCTGGGGTGACGCAGCCGGGGCGCTCATCCCGCCACAGCCCACCTGTGCCTGCTGACACTTGGGGAGGCCTCTGGCCGGACTCGACACTCAGATGCGTGCCCCCTGCCCGTCCCCACCCCCCACATCTGTGCACAGCTGGGGGTGCCAGGTGGCTCCCGGCCGGCTGAAGCCCCTTTGGCCAGGTTCTCACCCACCAGGCCCTGGGCGGCCCAGACAAAGGTGCTGTGGCATTTCCTGAGCACCGAGAATGTCAGGCGCTGAGCCCAGCAAGGCCACCGCAGGTCTGCAGCCGAAGTCGGCCGCCACGGGGTGCACACACCACCGTGGGCACCCTGTGGAATCGGAAAACATCAGCACCCCTCTCCGCAGAGAGCCAGCTGTTAGCGTCACCAGCACAGCACCCCTCGGCCCCTAGGCTCCAGCTTCCCGCCATGCATAACTGCAGGAGCCACCGTGTGCACCCTGAAGGTGTGCCCACGGATCCCACCCATGCCACCGTATGCCACCATCCCACGAATCCACCGTGTGCCCACGAATCCCACAGACCTGCTGGTTTGTCGATGCTCAGGGGCCCGTCCTGCCTAGCCCCGGCCGCTGGCCCACCCGGCCGGTCCAGCAAACCCGAGACAGCAGCCAGGGGCTTCCCTGGGGACAGGCCATGGGGCGGGACGTTTGCCTGCCTCTCAGGCCTGACCCCTCTCCGCCAGCTGTCCTGCCCCAGCCCAGCTCTCGTCTCCTTGGCCCCAGGAGGCCCCACCTGGCCCGCTGCAGCCCCCCCTACCCTCCCCAGCCTCACCTTCCTGATCGAGGTGCCGGAGACCGGAGGCCAGGCCCCGGCCAGAGCCCTCTGAGCCCAGTCAAAAGCAAACACACACAACACCGCCCAAACCTCAGCTTCCTTCCTCCCCGCACGCGGCCGGCAGCGAGCGCGCGAGCAGGCAGGGGCGCGAGGGGGCGGGGAGGCTTGCCCCACGGCAGTTAAATTTAGCCCCCAGTGGCTGCCCTTGGCCAAGGCACAGCCACTCTCTCCGGCTCACATCCTGGTGGGGGTGTGCACGTGGCGGGAGGTCCTCAGAGAGACCACGGGGCCACCGGCGAGGCCCAGCTCACCTGCTGGCCTCTCCCAAACTGCTGGGTGTGGGGACAGAGAGAGAGGCCACACCTGGGACCCGACGCTGCAGTGCCCACACGCCCCGACGGTGCTCACCGGCCCTGAGCAGCCCCCAACAGCGGCTGCACCCCTTCCTCCCTCGGCCCCACGCCCAGGGCCAGTGGCCACTTCATAGAGCACCAACGTGCGGGACGGGAACGCACGTGTGGTGCTGGGCCAGCTGAGGACCCCAGGGGTCAGGGCTGATTCCCAGTGAAGCTGCCCCCACTACCCAGAGCCACTGGGGAAGACAGGCAGAGCCAGGAGGCCCACACCCACACCCACCCAGGGGTCTCTACCACGCATTCACCCAGCCCGGCCACACCTCCCTCCGCCAGAGTGACCCTGTGGCCACGGGGTGGGCCGGAGGATACCACGTTGGCCGTGGCATCCTGCCCTGCCCCCACCTCCTGCTGCTGTGGCCATCAGCCCCTCTCAGCCCCAGGCCTGGACCCCGGAGCACGCACGGCCACTCCCTGCAGGTCTTCCTGCCACGGCCACCTCCTCCAAGCAGCCTCCCCGTTCCTCTCTCAGACAGAGTCCCAGCCCCCAGAGAGCCCTCAGAGCACCCCGGCCCTGCCCGGCCAGCGCTGGCCCAGGTCTGAGTCCACCGCCCCAGACCGGGCTCCAAGGGCAGGCAGGGGCTGCTTCATCCTGGGACCCGGCCCCAGGCCCAGGCCAGGCACTCTCTGCCCACCCGCTTCCCACCCCCACCTCGTCGAGCTTCTGCAGCCCCGAGACCGTCCAGCCAGCTGTCCACCTCCCCAGGGCCAGCCCACGTCTGTCCTTCCTCAAAGCGGCGCTCGCCGCGGCTCCGAAGCAGCAGCAGCCGAGGCTCAGAAAGGGAGAACTCCTGGCCTGGGTCACAGAGCCGGCCGGAGGCCACCAGGTTCAGACTCGGCGTCTGACTCTGCCCCCCACAGGTCTGCACCTCCGCCCGGGCCACAGTCCCCAGGGGCTTCTCTTGGGCTCGGTTCTCGCTGCAGCCAATGGACAGGGTGGGGTGGGAGGACCCCGACCCCCCACTGGGAGATGAGAGGAGCCGGGTGCCTGCAGCTCGCAGCCCCCCAGCCGGGACTGGCAGCCCCAGACCCCCGGGAGGCCTCGCCAGACCTGGGCGACGGGCAACCGCACACGGGGCTCAGGGAGGCTGCGTGGCCAGTTTTGGGGGCACTGAGACAAGGGGCCAACGCCCGCCCGCCCTTCCCCCGACAGGTCCCTGGACACCCCAGCTGTGACTGGGGCCCGTTTCCACCCGCCTCCAGCCTGCAGCCTCCTCCCGGGATCTGCACCCCCGAGAGGCTGCTGTGAGGTGGCCTCTGCCCCTCGTGGACACGGCTGCGGGAGGCTGCCCTGACCCTGGCCCCACCCAGCCCTACGGCGGGGACCCCAAGCCCTGACCTGGCCCCGGCCCACATTCTCCCCGCCTCCCGCACAGGCCCGAGCAGCGGCCTCTGCATGTCGGCTCACAGCGGCCCCACGCCCCCGTCCCAGGATGGCGTGACTCACGGGCGGCACGTCACCTCCGGCCTGCGCCACGGGCAGCCGCCCTGAGCATGCACACCTGCCCGGACTTGACGCTGGCGGGACAGTGGCACTGCAACCGCGCACAGCCATGGCAGCAGGACGGACCCTGGGAACCTGGGGTCCCGAACCCCGGAGGGCCGCAGAGGGGAGGCCCGGGAAAGTCGTGCTCGGCAGGGAGCACGGGAAAGTGCCCTGCCGGGATGGAGTTCCCGGTCCTGGAGGCTCAGGGCCGAGCACCGAGCAGCGCTCCTGCCGCAAGGGTCTGGGGAGCCTGGGGCGCAGACAGAGCAGAGACCAGCGTGCCGTGGGTGTTGGCTGCTCCGGGAGGGCTGGAACCTCCAAACCAGGTCCCAGGGCCACGCCCACCACACGGGGCCTCCGGGTTTCGAGCTCAGGAAGGCCGAGCTTCGCCCTGGTGGCAAGCTGGACCGGGGTCCCTCGTGGCCACAGGCAGACAGGAGCTCGGCGGAGGCCGGCACCTGCTCGGGCCTGAGATCTTCTGTAAGCCGAGGGTGTCTTGCCCACCCACCCGGGGACAAGGCAAGACTGGGGAGGGCTCCGGACAGGACAACGAGGCCCCGCCCACGGTCGGGGAGCCCTGGGCTCAAGGCCTGCGAGGGGCGTGGCCATACCCACGCTCAAAGCCAGTCTGAGCCCCTCCTGTAAACACCCTGGGCCGCCTCGCCTCACTGTCCTGGGGGGCTCTCCCAAGGCTTCCCCGGCGTGGCACCCAACCAGGGGCCCTGGACGCAGACCCCCGGGACGGCCAGGCAGTGACGGGAGGCCCCATGGCAGGACGCCCCCCTGGAGTGCCTCAGCCCAGGGCCCTGGGTGTTCGTCTGTGGGCAGCCCCCCTCCCCCCACTGTCACGGAGCCCCCGCCCTCCCGCATCCGCCACCCGTGCACAGGGCACCGTCGTGAGCAACAGTCGGAACCGTGCCGGCAGGTCCAGGCCCTGCCGTCAGCGCACACAGGCCTGACAGGGGCGGGGCGGGGGCCTCAGGAGACATACAAGCAAAGGGACGAGGAGGGCAGAGCTAGGCAAGGACGAGCAGGCCCGACAGGGAACAGCATGAGGTCAGGTCCTGTGTACAGAGGTGCGGCCGCGGAAGGGCGGGGCTGGAGGCCCAGGCAGCACAGACCGGCTGGCTCCCGGAAGCCAAGTGGGCAGGAGAGTGACCGGTGGCAGTGGCACTCGCTGACCGACTGGTGGACCACAGCAGAGGTCCAGGCCTCGCCCCTGCAGGAGGAAAGGCAGGGGCTCATGTCCCACCCAAGAACAGAGCAAAACTTCTCTTCTCGACAGTGGATGGAGCGGGACAATCTAACTCGGGAAATAAACCGAGTCACAGCCAGGACGCCTGGCTCCCACCCTGGAGGGGCTCCAGAGGACCCTCCTGTGGCTGGTGGCGTGGCCGGTCGGGAGGCTGCCCGGGGACAGGCACTCACTGGAGCCCGGCGGGCAGTGGACACGGCAAGGCTGGGGCGCTCTGGAGCCCTTGGTCCCCGGGGGACCCTCCCTCCCCAAAGCCCAGGTCCAAACCTTGTGGGGGTTAGCGCTCCCCACCCCTCCACGAGACTCTCACCCACCCACCGAGCCTGGTGGCCCACGGTCCCGAGGCTGGCTGGGCACCTTAGCACCTGCCCCTGAGCACTGCTCCTTGGGGACGGGGACCAGGGCCCACGCCCTGGGCACCACGGAGCCTGGCCCGGAGCAAATGAACCAACGACACCCACGTTCCCCTCCAGGCCCCAGGACCCTCTCAGGGCCAGGCCCCCCTCCCCGCTCTTCCTTCAGGACATGGGGCAGCCACAGCCCCCGGGTGGCAAGAGTCAACCTGCACAGGGAGGACCTCGCACACAGGCGTGGGACGAGGGTCCGGGTGCGGGGCCTCCGTGCACAACCGCCGCACGGCAACACTGCAGCCAGCGAGGCCTCCAACGCGGACCCAGCTGATGGAGGACTGGCTTCTCCCCTTCTCCTGCTGTGACCACAGCAAAAACCTCCCCAACGCAGCCAGGGCGGCCTGGCACCCACAGCTCAGGGCCCGCCCTGTGCGCTCTGCCCTCCCGTGCCTGGCCCGGAACCCTCTGCCGGTTTCCTGCAGAGTTCACGCCCAAGGCCCAGTCAGTGTGGAACCTGCCCACCACCCAGGGCACCGCCACCTGCCCCTGTGGCCACCGCTCCAGGAGAACGGGGGGACAGGCTGGGGACAGGCCTGGGGTTGGCTGGCACCAAGCTGCACATCCCCTGGGTTCCAGGGCGGCCGCCTGCCCCAGCTCTGCCCTGGCACAGGTCCCCCCCCACCCCGGCACACGAGGGCTTCCCCAGCCCTCAGAGGCCAGCATGGCAGGAAGGCCCCACTCGGCACCCTGTCACCTCGGCTCTGCAGGACAGGGTGGGGCAGGGTCCTGGGGACAGAAGGCAGTCTGGACAGGAGGGTGTGACCGATTAAAACACACACGTACACACGTGTGCACACACATACACACAGGAGTGCACACACAGAATAAAGAAGGGAAACGTCACATGTCAGCATAAAACTCTTCAACCTCTGGAATAATCAGAGGGTCTTCACTGCACCCCAAATCCAGCAGGGAGCACGCACGGCGCACGTGGACTCAGGTCACGGACGTCTGGGGTCGAGACCCCAAGGCCACCCGCAGCGCCCGACACCTGACGGAGCCACAGGATGCCACGCGGGCTTCACAAAAGGACACGTGACAAAGGAAGCCCCGGGCTGTGGGGTGTCACCCAGACGCCCCCGGGAACCCCCCACTGCCGAACGTGCCCCACCCCGAGGTGGCAGCTGGACCCGAGGCCGGCAAAGCTGGACGGATAAAGGAACTGGACATTGTCACGCCAGGAACCGAACGAGAACAAGCGCCACGGCACGGACGCTTCGCCAGGCCAGGGGGTGGAGGGCCTGCCGCAGCCGCCGGCGGTCGGGACGGGGTCACCTTCGGGGGCTGATGGGGCCACGTCAGAGCCTACAGGAGCCGGGCGCTGGAGCTCCCGCCCCGGGGCGCACAGGGAAACGTCCCCAGGCCGCACAGGGCAGAGCTTGGCGAGATGCCGCAGAACACAGGCCCAGTGGGCCGGCCCCTTGCTGTGTCGCCGTCCGGCCCAGCACTCTGCACTTCCCCGGCCTCACCTGCTCCGTGGTCGGGGCTGCCACGGAAACCTGGCTGAGGGGCCAGGGACAGCGCAGGGAGAGGGGGGCCAGGACACACGGACGCCCAGAGGCAAGCCCAGCCCACTGCCAGGAGAGGGCTGCGTCCTGTGCCCCCAGAAACCCAACGCTGTGCCTGAGTCAGGCAGCCCGTGCAGGCCCAGGCGGCTCCCGGAGCCCGGACCCTCACTGGTCTCGCCGCAAGGAGCCAGCAGGGTCCCTCCCCCAGCCCTGCATCTACAGACGGCCCGGACGCCACGTGCCCGACGCCCCACTTCCCCCCGTAAGGGGCGGCCAGAGAGGGGCGCTGCCAGCGGGCTCCGGTCATCCGAGATGCATCCAACGACACGGCCCCCAGCTGGTTCTTCCAGAAACTCTGTAAGCATCACCTTCTCTCCACCAGGGAGAAGATGAGACTCGGACACAGAGTTCAACCTGCCCAAGGCCACACGGCCAGCCAGCCAGGGGTCAGACTCTGAGCCCAAGGCCGCCTGAGCTCGGGGACGGGGGAGGGCAGGCAGCTGGGGACAGGGGCGTGGGCAGGGCTGGTCCGGCACCTCCGGCCCACAGGGCAGCAGCGGGGGCCGGTGGGATCTCTGCCCACACAGGGAGACGGAGCGGAGCAGCCTGAAGGACACTGGCACACGCACGGGTCAGAGCACAAGACGCACACGTGCACCGCACACGCCCTGCCAGGGCCCAGAAGCTCCTAGAATCCCCAGCCCTGGGGCAATGCCCTGGGGCTGGCCAGCGCCCACTAGGGGTCAGGCTGGCTGCAACCGTGCAGGCCACGGGGCTGAGGGTGCCCGGACACCTGCCGGCCCCAGAAAGGGGTCCTTCCTCTGCCCCCACCAGGCGGGGCTAGAGGGGGACATTCCCTCCTTCCCATGGAGGATCCCAACTTTGATAGAAACCTAAAACCTGAACTCCATTTCTGTTTTAAAAAATGCCGAGACCTGCCACTATGTACCTCTATATGGAAAAGCGAGGCCAGGCCGCCGGGCCGCGGGGCCGCGGGGCCTCGGGGTTTGGGGGTGCAGGGCGGCTCTCCTTCCTTTGTCTGGCTCGGCCACGGGGGTGCAGGCGGGGGGTTTGCTGTTTGCTCTGTGGGGCTGCGTGTTGTACAGCCTCCCGTATAAACTCAGGCCGGAGTGCTCACGCCGGAGCCAAACCCAACACTCCGTTCCTCCTCCACACAGCGCCGCCCGCCCCCACAGCCCCCGCAGCCCCGGAGAGAGCTGCAGGGACACCCGGGAGCCCTGTGGAAGGGCCCAGAGCCCAGGCCCGCCCGCTGGGCACCCCCGGCTGCCTGCAGGCCTGGCCCGTGTCCCCGGCTGTAAACTGAGCCCGCTGACCCCGCTCACTCCCAACGACCGCCAGGCCCGTCATGCACACGGTCTCGGGGCTGACCCCGGGATGAACCAGGGTTTATTCTGGGCCAGGGCTTGCCTGGAATCCTCCGCCCGGGACCAGCTCTCCACGGCCCGCCCCAGACCCCACCGCCTCCCTCCGTGCCCCCCGCAGCCGCTGCGGCTCTGCAGGCAGGGAGGTGTCCCGGGGGCCCAGCCCACCCCGGCCACGGGCACCAGGCGCGCACCCGCTCCTCGCCGCCCCCCACTGTGCTCTACGCCCTCAACCTTGGGCCGTTCTAGGAACGCACCAGGCGCTCTCGCCTCTAGCCTTGAACGTGCCATTCCCTGCGCCTGAAATTTCCCCACCTGCCTCCTGGCTCGCTCCAGCCTGGCTCTGTTTTACATAACACCTCCTCCAGGAAGCCTTCCCGGAGCACCCCCGCCAGGGCAGGGGCCTCACCTCCTGCACACCCCTGAAGCCCTCACCACGTACGGTGCGGAGCACGGCCAGCCGCTGTTGCGAGGCTGCCCAGGGCTGTGGGCTACCCGAGGCAGGGCCGGAGCCACAGACAGACTTGCCGAGTGGATGGGTGGGGTGGGGGTGGGGGAGGAGGAGCAGGTCCCTGAGGACCAGCCAAGCAAGCACCAGGTTTCAAAGAGGCCCCAAGCAGAAACCCAACGCCCTGACAAGCTGTGCAACCCCGAGCAGGTCAAACGACCTCTCTGAGCCTTTATTTCCTCTTCTGCAAAGAGATGTCACCAAACAAGGAAGCGGCTGGAAGGCAGAGGTCTGGATTTCAGTCTCCCCTCGGCCACCCACTTGCTGTGCCTCCCCAGGCGGCTGCCCCCCACCCCCGGGGCTCTTCTCCCGCAGTGCACGAGCCTCCGGACCTGCGCTCGCTGGGTGCGCCGAGAGAGCACTTCCTGGGCGCCGCACATGTGGAAGTGGGGTCGGGAAGGCAGACCGAAGGTCACCCCCAGGGCTCCCCACTCCGGCCAGCGCCCCCCGGAGGCCCACGGACCTGGGTGCAGGGCCGGGACCCTCGGGCTGGCCCGGCCCGCGTCCGGAGGGCGGCCTGGGATTCCCGCCGCCTCGGGCCGGCAGACGGCCGGGCGCCGCCCGCGCTGGGGAAGTGGCGAGCGGCCACGAGACCGGCCTTTCCTGCCCCGTCCCACGGGTGGTGGGCGCCAGCGGCCGGCCGAGCCCCACCCGCGGCCCGGGCGCTGCCGTCAGCAGATCTAAGCTGAGTCCCGGCCGCGCCACTCGGGCCGGTGGGGCCGCGGGCTTCTGACTCAGCCCCGCCAGGTCCAAGCGTCCTCGTCCTGAGACAGGCAACGGTGCCCTGGGCTTCAGCTCCTGGACAGCTGCCACCCACGCCCCTCGAGAGGACCTGCTCAAGGGACACACGCGTCCCTCACCGCCCCCGGGGGAGAAACGGGCAGTAAACACAAGACCAGGCCCCGCCAAGGAGCACCTGGACCGGAGTCAGACAGACAGACGGCCTTTTCCAGGAGCCCACAGGGCTGTCAGTCAGTGATGCCGTGAGGAGGAGGAGACATCAAGGAGGGCTTCCCGTAGGAGGCACCACTCCCCTCCCTCCAGCTACCACGAGGAGGCTCCTACCTCCCACCCAAACCAGCCCCTGGGCTCCCTGCACGTGGCCAGGTACAGGACAGGCACGCGTGCATGCCCGCCGTACGGACAGCCCCAGGGAGGGCGACAGACAGACGCGGGGGCCCTGGCACCAGAAGACAGGGAGGCTCAGGCCCAAGGCCGGCCGAGGACCACGCAGAAGACGCTGCGTCCCTGGGCCGCATTGCTCCCGCCCGGAAACAAGGCAGCGCAGCCTGGGGCCGCGCAAGGGCGCCCGCCACACACACTCGAGCCCGGAGCAGCAGGCTTGAGACCTGCGAGGGCCGGCAGCCTGGACGGCGGTCCCTGGCACGAGGCGGGCGCCCACGACTCTGCCGCACTCTAGCCGGAGCGAAGCCACGTCCTCGCCACCCACCACGAAACCTCCACCTCACCAGAAAGCATGGCTCCCGGGGCAGCCCCGGCGCTCTGCCCGCCTCGCTGTGCGGCCCAGGCCCGGCCCTCACCCTCTCTGGGCGCCCGCTTCCTCATCCACACCGCTGGACCCCAGGGCCCCTCCCCTGCTGACGAGTGCTGGGCAGACGCCACGGGCCGCGCCACGCCGGGCCACGAGGCCCCTGGAAGCTCAGGTCCCCGCAGGGGGGGTCTGGCGGGGTCTACGCAGGCAGCTCCTCCCGGGCTGGGTGGTGGGAGCCGCCTCCTGCCTCGGGCACCGCCCCTTCACCCGGACAGCCAGATTCCAGGCCTCAGCCCGCTGCGTGTTCAGGCCAGATCAGAGCACCCGGGACTCCTGCCTGAGGTCGCACAGCCCACGGTGGAGAGTCAGGACGCGCCCCACGGTACCTTCTGCCTCCACGTCAGATGAGGCCGGATCCCGGAGAGAGTGGGGCCTCCACGGCCCGGCACCGGGACGCCACTCCCCTGCCCTTTGGCTGTGCTCCCAAGTGGGTCCCTGGGCCTCTCTGAGCCTGTCTCCTCCTCCGAACACTGACTACAAGAACTCCCACCTGGAGCACTGAACAGCGAGCACTCCACCAAATGCCTGGATCAGGGTGACCATGGATGGATTCTGCAACCATCACGGCCACCGTCTGCCCCTCACACGGCAGCCCCGGTGCCAAGGAAGAGAGATACTTGCCTGCAATCTCCTGAGACCCCCCTCCCCACTTCCCGCCATCTCCCGCACTCGGGTCCAGCCCAGGGCAGCAAAGCCCCCTGGGAGGTGGGCTGGGTGCCGGGGCCTCTGGCCTGTGAGGCTCCCTCCCCCTCCTGCCGCTGTGAGCAGCAGAGTCCGGCCCCAAGGCCTGGGCTCACATCCCGCCCCGACACACCTCAGTTTCCCCCTCCATGAAATGGATCGGGTAGGCCAGGCTCGCGTCACGACCCCTGCCGCTGCCCAGGCTGGGCCGGCCCCTCCCCTGTGCCAGGCGGCAGGATGTTGGGAAACGCAAGGGCACGCGTTGCGACATCGCCAGCCGCGGCACGGACAGGTTTCGACACGCGGCGGCGCCCAGGAAGGCTGGCCGCCACCTCGGCCCGCCGCACGGGGGAGAGGCGGCCCCGGCACCCTGCTCGATGCTGCCCTCGGCGCCCGACCCGGGAGGCAGCCCTCGTCCTCGGGGACGGGCCCGTGTCCCACTCGAGACAGCAAAGGCCACCGCCACAGCCTGTCCCGCACACCCAGCCCTGCCCCACGCCCCGCGGCCACCAACCGGGGACAAGAGGTCTCTGCCAGGGTGGGGAAGTCACGTTCTGGAAAAGAAAGTGCCCCCCGAGGCCTGGGCCCCTCGTCCGTCTTTGGGGAGAGGCTCAGGCCAGCTGGCTCCAGCACACCAAGGCTGAGCGGCCCCCTGGCCCGTGGTGGCCCCGTGGTGGCCCGCAGCCTCTGCTGGATTCCAAGCAAGACCAACAGTGGGTCTGGGGTGGCTGCAGCCACGCAAGGCCCCCGAGCTCCAGGGGACGGTCCCCGGAGCCCCCACAGCCACAAGCCGAGGCCACTCAGGGAGGCCGAGGGATTTTTCCAGGGCCACTAGGACCCCGCTCGGCCCCACACCTGGCGGCCCCGCTGGGCCAGCAGAGGGAGATGTTAACTGGCATAGGAGTGTCTTGGGGGCAGCGGGGTCACCAGGGACATAACCCCTGCTGAGGCGTCTCCGTGTCTGTCCCTGGGAGCGGGGCGACCTGCCTCCCACCCGGGCCCACCCTGTCTGCAGCTCGGAGGCTGAGCTTCCCAAACCCCGGCCCGAGACCCAGGCCAACGTGGCCTCTCCCCCGGCTACCCTGGAATAGGGGAGGGGATGCTGCCCCCGCTGACCACCCGGCTCCTGCGGTGACCGCAGTAGCCCTCAGCAGCCACCGCCGCCGGGCCAGCCTCCCTCCCGACAGCACCGTCTCCCGGAGTGAGGGCGCCTGGGCCACGGAGCTGCCAACTGGCATCGCCAGGGTCACGCCCCGGTGGGGCCGAGGTCCAAACTCAGTGTGAGGACACGGAGCCCTGTGCCCACTCAGGGCCCACTGCGAACGGATGTCACCCCACATCCCCCAGGCCCCCCCCAAAGACACCCCCACGGGGACACACGGTCCTCCTCCCAGCCCTACGTCAGAAGACCAAGTGCCAGACGCACTTGGGACTTCGGACCCACACAGGTGTGTGTGTGAGCACACCTGTGCATACACATGGCCCTGTACGGGCTCACACACACACACTCACATCCACACACAACCACACACACACATCCACACAATCGCTCACCCTCACACATACCCTCACACATACCCACACAGACTCACATCCACACACCCAATCACACACACCCACACGCATTCATACACTCCACACACACATACACGCACAGTCATACTCTCACACACTCACACACATCCACACGCATCTCCACCGCCCCCCAGGGCAGGGAGCCCCGTGACCAGGGCTGTCTGGCCCAGGAAGGGAAACCCCAGGCCCGAGCGAGTGGCTGGGGAGGGCACAGCCTCGTCACAGCCCAGGAACAGCTACCCTGGCCATTATTCCCAGAATAAGGACTTGAGCCCACCAGGGGCTCCCTCTGGGGACCTGGTGGCACCCGTCAAGGGGCACCGGGCACTGGAGGGCCAGAGCCAGCCACCGACCATCCCCAGGGAGCTGGCTGGGCAGGGCCACATGCCCAGACCTGTCCTCCCTCACCTGGCAGCGGCCTCCCCAGGGACGGGGACAGGAGACAGGGACCAGGAAGAGGGCTCCTTTCCACACCCTGCCCCGCCGTTCACGCGGGAGACCCTGGGCAGGCACGAGGCCGCGGCAGCCCCAGAGTGAGGACGAAGTGATCTTGGGAGCTGCGGCTTCCGGACCCCAGCTAGGGATGCCCCTCCCCGGCCCCTCGGAGGGCGGAAGGAGTGGGGAGACCCCAGGTCGGGCGGCTGGGGAGACCCCAGGCTCCCAGGGGGGCAGAAGCCAGACGCTCTTCCTGGGCAGGCCCGGCCCGGGGCCCCAGCCACGCGAGCTGGCACCTCCTCGGGGGAGCCGGCTTCACGGTGAGCCCAGCAGTGCCTGCTCAGTGACAAATGACACCAGCTGGTGGGAATGTCTTATCGGCCAAGTGTCCCCGGCAAGGCCGATGCCATCAGCCGCCATCAGGGAGCTCCGGGTGCTATTAGCGTAATGAGCAGTTCCCGCAGTCAGCGCCACGCTGCTGGCTGTGCCGGGGCCTGGGAACCAGCTCCGGCTGCCAGAGACAGGCTGGGCAGGTCCCCGGGCTGGGAGAGGAACCAGGCGCCGCACGGCACCAGGCGGTTCCCTCCCGAGGGAGAGCCGAAGGTGCCCAGGACACCCCCGCCTCTCGGGGGGCCCCTGTCGCACGCAGCCCTGGGCAGGGGCGAGGCGAGGCTGGGTCTGCACACCTCAGAGCCCCCACCCCTGCAGCCAGGGCCACCGCAGGGCACTGACAGCTTGGCACGGGGGTGAGAGCCTGCCTGGGTTCAACCCTGTGTCCAGGTAGCTGGTTCCCTGACTGCTCTGGGCCTCCGTCTTCCATATGTAAGATGGGATCACACCAGTGCAGGGCACAGAGTGGCCCCTGGCACGTCTTAACCGTGCACGGGACACAGAGGCAGCTCCCTTTCCTTCCCAGAAAGGGCAGAGGGCACGGCTGCAAGGGGCCAGGGCAGGTCTCCCCGATACGGTCCCCCCCCCGACCCCCGCAGAGACTCGGTCCCCTGTCCCAGGCAGCACCCAGGCTGCTCTGAGGCTCAAGCGAAACAGCAAACTTGGGACAGGCAGAGCCACAGGGGCGGGAGCGGCGGAGTGGCTGGCCAGGCTCAGGACCAGGGGCTCAGGGCCGACCACGGCGGGCACGGGGCTTCTTTCCAGGGCTGGCGGAACGTTCCAGAGTGCTAAAGCTGGCTGTGCAAGTCTGTGCGAATGCACTGAAAACCACCGACTGCCGCCTCGAAGGGAGCATGTTATGGTATGTGAGCTGTATCTCGGCCAAACCACCACGTCAGCAGCCTGGAGCTGGGCACAGGCTGGGTGACAACAGGGCTTTCCCTCGAGAGGCCGTGGCCCCGGCGGGGAGCAGGTCAGGCAGACCCAGAACGCCCAGCCCCCGCCTCCCGGCAGAGCCGACGGGACGGAGGCGTGGGACTCAACCCGCCAGCAACTGTGCGCCACACCCCTCCCGCACCTCTGTCCGGCTGACTCCTGTCCTGAGTCTGTAACCATGGGGTGCCCTGCGCAGAGTCTGGGGGACCCACTCGGCCAACCCGCAGATGGGAAGGAAGCGTCCCGTGGACTGGCTCTGTGGGCCCCACCCGCCCCTGCCCCGCTGCATCCAGCTTCTGGAAGCAGGAAGGCCAGGCTGCCGGGACGGCTTCTCCAGCCCCACCCAGCCCCCACGAGCGGCAAAAGCCCACTGGCGGGGGGGCACCGCCTCCCTGCCCTCCCCGCCGGGCCCTGCCAGGCTGGCCCTGGTCCCGCTCAGGGGGGCCTCGCAGCCCAAGGCAGGGGACAGCTGTGGGTGCCGGGGGAGGGGGCCTTCCGCCCCTGGGAGCCTGCCACAGCCAGGCCACTCTGCCACCGACAGCCTGACGTAACATGTTCTGACATATGTTCTGACATGACATGGCTGGGGAGACAGGGCAGCCCCGGCCTGCAGAGGAAGCTGGGCACGTCCTGAGGTCACACGCAGCTCCTGAGCCCCTGCCCAGGCCGCTGGGCTTGGGGTCGGCCGGCAGGCAGCGGAGGAGGGAAAGCTGCACCCCTCCTCCCCGGGCATGTGCGGGAGACCACCCGGCGGGCACCCACGGGGGACCCTGGCCCCACACACAGCGAGAACTGAGGTTCTGCTGACTTATGTCAGGTCCTGGCCTCGCTGAGCCTCAGTTTCTCATCTGCAGCCCAGGGCCAGCACCTCCCGCAGGGCTGCTGCTAGGCACAACGAGCTGGCCTGGGAGGTGCGGGAGGCCACCAGCCGGCATCGTACGACCCCTCCGCCCCGGCAGACAGACCGCTCCTAGAGGTCGCTTCCGCTGGCCTGACCCGCCGTGACGCAGCCACGGAGGCCGCGGCTCTGAGGTCCCAAAAGGCTCTGGCACAGCGAGGTCCAGCCCCGGGGGTGACGGGCACCCGTGAGCACCCCCCGACAGCCAGCCCCCCACCCCGGCTCAGGGACCCCTCCCCAAGCAGACTGACGCGTGGGGGCGGCGGCGGGTGAGTGAGCAGAGGGGCGTGGAGGGCTCTTTCTGGCTGGTCCTCCCTCCCACCCGGGAACCTGCCGACGGCCGGCCCCGCCCCACCACGACCCCGTGCCAGCGGGTTTTACACACACAAGAGCAGACCTGAAACTGGTCCCAAGCGTCCCTGTCCCAGGCCCGCTGAGGGACAGTCGGGGACCCAAGTGCACACACAGGCAGACAGGCCCACCCCAGCCCCCCCGGCCCCAGAGCAGCCCCAGGCTCGTCCTGCACAAGCCTGGCGGGAAGAGTGGGGCCCTCCACACACACACCGGGGCCACGTGCACACCGAGGCTGACGCGTGCAAACCCACAGACAAGCCGAGAACACGGGGTCCCCCGGCCCCGGCACGGCCACGCAGCTGCCTTCCTCTCTCGCAGCAGCAGCTGCTGGACTCCACCCGGCCACCCAGGAGGGCCACGCCCGCTCAGCCACCCAGGTACCCTCCGCGCCCCACGAGGAAACGGCGACGGGGGCAGGGGTTCCGGCTCAGGCGCCGGCAGGCCGGGCTGCGACCCCCAGCTCTACCTCCCTGACCGTAAGACGAGGTCCTCAGGACGCGCTCCCACTGTGCTTGTGTCCACACCTCCGGCAGGGAGGGGTCCGGGCGCTGTGTGGGGCATGGCAGGACTCGCCTGAACCCTGACGTGGCCTGCATGGGCCTCAGTGTCAAGCTGAGACCTGCCCGTGGGACCTGCTCAGAGCACCGGTCACAGGAGACACGAGAAGGGGCTGTCACCTGTCCCAAAGGCACCAACCCAGGCCCTTCCTGGGCTCTGTCTCCGAGGGTCCCCTGGGGCACCCACACCAGGGCGGGGGCACGCAGTGCGCGGGGCATGGAGCTCACTAAGCTGCCGGCGCCCCACGCCCACACAGTGGACCCCGGGGGACCTTCCCTGACCCACGGCTTCTGCACCAGGCGCCCCACGCCCGGACCGTGCACCTCGAACACTCGGCTGAGTGGGAAGTGGTCTCAATTCAGCTCAAGATTTAGGGGAAAACGATCAGTAACATCCCGGCTGTGGAAAAGTAAAAAACAATGAGCTGGAGGAGGGGAGGGGAGAAGCTGAGCGGAGGTTTGCAGGAAGAGCCCCACCCTCCCGCGCCCAGGCACGGCCTCCGTCCCTCGGACCCCAGGCTGGCTCTCCAGTGCTGAGGGCAGCATGGGGCCGCCTGCAAGGGCCATCCCGAGGACAGGGGACGCACTGGCCAGCTCAGGACGCCACCAGCACGGGGTACTTGGGTGGACGCTGCCACTATCCTGCCAGCCACAGCGTGAACGTGAGCTCGGTACTTGGCACGGGCCGGGTGAGTGCGTGGTCGCTGTCCTCAGCTGCTGTCATCGCCCGCCCCACCCTCGTGCGCCACTTAGGTCCCTCCGCAAGGACAGCACAGGCAGGTGGCAGACACAGGACAGGGGCAGCCGTGAGGGCCAGGCGCTCGGACGGGAACCAGGGAGGTATGAAATGAGTTGACCCTCTACATGGACACGCCCCAGGGAACGGGGCGGGTGGACAGGGCTACGCCCTGGGCACACCGCCGGGCTCCCTGGGGGACACCTGCAAGGCCCCTGACAGCCCTGCCACACACCAGCCTGGGGGGCAGAGTAGAGGTCCCCCACCCACTGGCCTGTAGTCATTATGTGGGTGACAGCCACCACTAGAGACGCAGGGACCCCCGGGGTGCCTGCCCTACAGGGAGAGCAGTGCAGACGGCAGCACCAACACCCGCGGGGAAGGTGAGGCTGGACTCACTTCCAGCCTCCCCCTGGGAGGAGGGCGGGAGGAGTCCAGCTCTGCAACCGCCACGCCCTCCTCCGGTTAGCACAGCAAGGGTGCACCTGCACCGGGGCTCCGAGCCCTGAATGGAGCCCAGGTGGCCACCGACAGTGGCCACTTCCACCTGGGATAGCCACGTGGGAGCAAGGCCAGCATAGGCCCAGGCGTGGTGGGGGCCGGCAGGGCCTCATCCCAGAAGCCGCCACCTCCTCTGAGCCCCAGCAGCCTGGCGGGGCCACCAGCCCAGGTGTTCACCAGCCAAGGCCACAGGAGGCCAGAGGGGCAGACAGGTGGGCCCCGAGCTTGCCTCCCTGGGGACCTGCCCGAACCTCATGTGCTCAGAGATGGCAGCAGGTGTCCACGGGTGCGTGGGGCGCCCACGACTTAACCAGGCTCCAGGGGTCAGCTCCGTGTCCAGCCCTCGCCCAGCTCAGCGTAAACGCTCGGGACACCTCGGGCCCTCCACGCAGAGAGGAGGCTCCGCGACCCACAGGATACCACATCTGCTCACCCACGAATCCCCCAGAGGTCTGCGCCGTGACCACGGGGCCACGGCGGGAACCACGGCCAGCTCCGCTCCCGCCCTGCTGACGCTCGGCCCAGGCACGGCTGCGAGACACGCAGCTCGGGAGACTCAGAGTGGTGGCACGAAGGGAGAGACAGGGTGCGAGGGGACCCCATCCAGGCCGGGGTGTGAGAGAGACCCTGCGCCCCAGCGGGAGACGGGACAGGTGGTGAGCAAGAGCCCCTGGGGGGAGGGCCGTCCAGGGGGGCCGCCTGAGCGAGGCCTGGCAGGAGGTGAGACCAGAGCATGGCTACCCCCTAGGGCAGGAGTTACTCCGGGTAAGGGGGAGCCACTGAAGGCTCTAGGCAGATAGAGGAGTGCCAGGAGTAGCACCTCCCGGGGCCCAGCCCACACGGAAGGCTGAGGGCGGCCGTCTCATGGGGCCCAGGTAGGGCAGTGCTGGCCAGAGGGCAAGGTCAGAGCTGGCAGACTCAATGCTGCAGCCCCTCCTGCCCAGCAGCCGCCCGGCCAAGCCAGGGGTGAGGGTGACAGGCGCCTTGCAGGGCTGTGTGCATGTGCCAGCGATGCCATTCTACAGACAGGCACACTGAGGAAGGGCAGCAAAATCCCTGACCCAGTCAGACCAGAAGGAGGCCCACAGCACCCAGGCCCTGAGCTCCTGTTCCAGAACATTCCACCTTCGCCTGGTCACTTGGCAGGTGGAGGGAGGCCCTGGAAGCCCCAGGCCTGCTCCCAAACAAGGAACCTCGGCAGTCCCTCCGATCTTAATCAGAGCCATTAGGCACTTGTCCGGCAATTAGGAGACACAAATTACAGCAGAAAAAGCTCATTACCAACAAACGGCGGGCCACGAGCACTGGCGGCGCTGAAGTCCCTGCTGAACCGCGCACGCCGGGGGCACCTCGTCTCCAGGAGACGCAACACCTCAGCGCCCACGGCCTCATCTGTCATCCTCGCCTTCCTGCCACCACCGCTCCTGTCCCAGCGGTCAGGCCACCTGCCAGGCTGGACCCCCACCCCAGGCTGGATCCCCCCACCCCAGGCTGGACCCAACCCCACCCCAGGCTGGACCCCCCCACCCCAGGCTGGATCCCCCCCACCCCAGGCTGGACCCTCCTACCCCAGGCTGGACCC